>WOXC01003587.1:0-116988 GCA_011680675.1 Gymnobelideus leadbeateri
CTCTTTCCATCTGGCAAATTCGACTTTTTAAGGCATTCTTCTCCTCATTGCCCTTTTGGGCCTCCTTTGCCATTTGAGTTAGTCTATTTTTTAAGGTGTTGTTTTCCTCAGTCAGGCTGTTGACCCTCATTTCATACTTTTCATGCATCCTTCTCATTTCTCTTTCTAATTTTTCCTCCACTTCTCTTATTTGATTTTTAAAGTCTTCCTTAAGGTCCTCTATGGCCTGCAACCCGCTCATGTTTTCCCCTGGGGCTTTTGGAGCAGGACTTCTGACCTCACAGTCCTTTTCCCGCTCTCTGCCCCCAAAATAGGAGTCTAGGGTTGCATTTTTCTGTTTCCTTTGCCTTGGCATGTTGCCACTTAATTGCTTGACTTTTGGGCTTGCTGCCACACTATGGCTTTAAGGCCAGATAGAGGAATTTTCGTCCCGAACGTGTGGGGGGCAACTTCCGTTTTTGGCAAGCTGTAAACCCACCCACAACTTCCACCCTAGATCACAATCCAGATCCAGGGAGGTTAAAGCAAGAGCGATTACCCCCCAAGACTGATCGCTGGATCTCCCCACGATTTGTAGGCTGGGAGCCGGAAATGCCTCTGAAAACTACACAGTGGCCTGTCTCCTCAGCAGCTTCTAGTCCCCAGGGGAGGGAGCTGACGCATTCCCCAAATACAGGTCCCAAAGTCCATAGGACACTAACCTCTTACTTTGTCCTAGGCACGTCTATGTTGATAATTCTGGCGTCTCCACAGTTCCTGGTGTTCTGGGGTTCCTCCAGCCGGCTGCTGGCCCTGCCGCCCTGGGGCTAAAACCTCGGCTCACGTGGACCTGGGCTCGGCTCGGCTCCTGTGCTCTGCGCGCTGCCGGCTCCCAGACCACTGCGCTGGTCCTTCCTGCAGGGTGCTGGGCTGTCCTCAGCGGGAGGTTAGCTTCTCTGTATCGTTCTGTGGGTGCTGGGGCTCCAGAAGATTTTCAGAGTCCTTTTTTACATAGTTTGTGGAGAATCTGGGGGCAGAGAGGCTTGGACAAGCTGTTTCTACTCCGCCATCTTGGCTCCGCCCCCAGAAGTAGAAATTCTGATCTCAGAAAAAGGAAAAGTGAAAATAGATCTAATTAAGAGATATAAGGAAGGAAACTATATCCTGCTAAAAGGCATGATAGACAGTGAAATAATATCATTACTAAGCATAAATGCACCAAGTGGTATAGCATCCAAATTCTTAGAGGAGAAGTTAAGGGATTTATGAGCCAGCCATTCTATTTGGAGAGCAATTTGGAACTATGCCCAAAGGGTTATAAAATTGTGCATATCCTTTGACTCAGCAATACCACATCTGGGTCTGTATCTCAAAGAGAACATAAAAATGGGGAAAGGGCTCACGTGTACAAAAATATTTATAACAGCTCTTTTTGTGATGGTAAAGATTTGGAAATTGAGGAGAAGTTCATCAATTGGGGAATGGCTGAACAAGTTATGAAATGTGAATATAATAGAATACTATTGTGTATGAAATGATGAGCAGATAGACTTCATAAAAACCTGCAAAGCCTTATATAAACTGATGCTGAGTGAAATGAGCAGAACCAGGAGAACATTGTACACAATAACAGCTACATTGTGTGATGACTGACCTTGATGGACTTAGTTCTTCTCAGCACTACAAGGATCTAAGACGATTCCAAAAAAACTCATGATGGAAAATATTATACACATCTTCTGCCAGGAGCTTGGAACCTGATCAATAGTTTTGTGTTCTGAGGTCTTATGTGCTGGCAGCTGGAGCCTGTAGGGGTCTGTCTGGCAACTTACCTGGTGCTGAGCTGAGGTCAGCAACATTGGAACTCTCAGTGTGGGTGTGTGGAGTCTGACCCCCAGGGGGATGCCTGCTCACCTGGGCCTTGCACTGGAACTTTTGGCTGCTGGAATATGTCTGCCAGTCTGGAACTGTGCCTCCTGGAGTTGTCCTTTTTGGAGTTGTACTGAAGCACCAGGAGATTTGACTTTTGAAGAAGTCTGGTACATGTGGTATGTATATGTACAAAACATGATGGTTTTCCCAAGCTCATGTCTACTGGTTCCCTTGCTTTGCTGAGACACTCAGGGGTCCTGGTGTTGGTGCTTGCCTTTTCTTTTGTTTTTTTTTTTTTGTTGTTGTTTGTTTTGTTTTGTTTTGTTTCTTCTTTCTTATGGTTCCTCCCATTAGTTCTAATTTTTCTTTACATCACAACAAAAGTGAAAATATGCTTAATATGAATGTATAAGTAGAATTTATATCAGATTGCATGCCATTTGGGGAGGGAGAAAATGGGTAAGGGAGAAAATTCAAAACTCAAAATCTTATGGAAGTGAATGTTGAAAACTAAAACTAAATTAATTAATTATTAAAAAATAATGATTGAAAAATCAATTCTGCCATCCCCAACAAAACAAAACAAAAACTTTAGCTACACTATCTTCTATTTTTTAAAGGTAAATATAAGGAATGAAAGAAGAGGAGAAATTGCAGAAAGGTTTCTGTTTTCAACTAAATATGTCAGTATATTTATATAACAAATATGGCAATGTCATTAATTAAGATTAATTGCAGGAAAGGTTACAAATCATAGAGTTGTTTAAGAAACAAACTATGATAAGTTTTAAAACATATGACTAGAATAATGTGTTGCCAAGTAGAAGTCTTCATAGATAGACCTTAATGAATAAAGTTTTATAATTAGCATTTTCATTATTTGTATGTTTATTGTTGTTGCTTATTATGTGAATAGCCACCTGGAATAGTGCTAATCTGGAAAACCTAGATTCGAAACCTGCCTCTGACACTTGCTAACTATAGTGTTTAAAAAGATTCAAGAGACATACTTTCTGCATAATTTAATAATTTTATTAGTAAGTAAAGCCAGAAGGTTGTTAATAAAAAGGATGGTATTTTGGTCATCTCTCTTTAGTCAAAGACCGTCATGGTGGTGGACTCACATTTATATACCCTTCAAAATGGTAGCTAGTCCATCTAACAGCAATCTGTAATAGCAAGGACCCTAGCACACCCAAGATGGCTTGCTAGCACTGGGTCCTTTGATCTATTTTTAAAGGAAAGACTGCTCAAAAAGGGGTTAACAATTCTACTTTTAATTACATTCACCAGTTCAGAGGAAAAGTCAGCATCCTTAATGTCAGAGAAAATACAAAGAAATTAGTATAAAGACCAACAGACAAGGCTTTGACTTCCTGAATCAAAGTAATATTGTTATACACTTTACATGCACCACTGGATTGATCGAGCCTTTACATCTGAGCAGTTGGGAAGGCTGAACATGTGACAACTCATAGTGTTGACCAGGAAATCAAACAGTCCTTCTCATAAGCAAACCCCAAAAACAAATTACCAATTCTGAGTATATATACACTTCTCAGAACCAGAAGGCATAACAACTCTTGTAACTCAGTGCCTAATCAACTTAGTACCAAAAGGTGTGGAAGCCTCCCGGCAAGCAAGCCTCTCCCTAAGCAAGCTCCTACTTAGGCAAGTCCCTTCCCCAATGGGTTCCACATGAGGTCTATTAATGTGCAGGGATTATCTTATTATCTCATTAAAATTACACAGTCCAATCTAATTGGTTAACAAGATTGGAGGGGAGCTATATTAAAATGAAAGGTTGAGTAGCTCATGGATAGGAAAGTCTCTTTACCACACCACCCATAGTTTTAGGCTATAAATTCAAACATTGTATCCTTTTTTCAAAGGGTCAAGATGGTGTAGTAGAAATAGGACTTCCACAGGGCTCTGGCTTCCACTTCTTCCAATTCATGTAAAAGGTGACTCTGAAGATACATTGGAGTGACTGAACCCACAAAATGACACAGAAAAGGTAACCTCCTACTGAGGACAGCCTGGCAGGCCAGCAAGAAGCTGCCAACACAGCACTCTGGGAACCAACCCCTGCCCTGCTCAAGCTGGAGGTTGTAGGATAAGGGCTGGCCTGGCCAGCAGCCAGCTGGAGGGACTTCATATCACCAGCAGCTATGATGGTTTCCAGAATTATCAACACATAGATGATAAGAACAAAGTGAGAGTTCAAAGCAGTGTGGACTTCGGGATCCAGTGTGAGAATGCAGGCAGCCTTTGCCCCCAGGGCAAGAAGCAGTTGAGGCAAGGTGGCCATGCAGCCCCAGCCATGAAGCCTGCAGATTTTAGGGGGACCAAGATACCATTCTGAGGGGTAATCACTCCTGCTTTAACCTGCTTGGATCTGGATCCCTGTCTAGGGTGGGGGTTCTGGGTTGTGCCACCAGCTTGTCAGAGCATGTGGAGGCTTCAGAGGGGGCACATAAATAATACCTTTGGCAGCTGCAAAAACCCCAGCAATTGGGACAAATTTCCCCTGTCTGGTAGCAGAATCCTACTACGGCAAAGAACCCAAAAGTCAAGTAAATGAGTGGAAACATGAGCAAGCAAAGGAAGTAAAGCAATTACAGCAACCTGACTTTACACTCTTATTGTTGGGACAAAAAGGATCAAAGCATGGAACAGGAGGAAGACAATAAAGTAAAAATTCCTACATCAAAATCTTCCAAGAAAAATATGAGCTGGTTACAGGACATAAAAAAACCTTAAGAAGGATTTTGAAAACCAAATAAGAGGAGTGGAGGAAAAATTGGAAAGAGAAATGAGTACAATGCAAGAAAATTATGAAATTAGAGTTAACAACTTGACTGAAGAAAATACCACCTTAAAAAAACTCAAATGGCAAAAGAGGTTCAAAAAGCCAAGGAGGAGAAGAATGCCTTAAAAAGCCAATTTTTCCAGATGGAAAAGAATCTCAAAAGCTCACTGAAGTGAATCATTCCTTCAGAATTAGATTGGAGCAAATGGAAAGTTAGTGACTTTATGAGAAATCAAAATATTATAAAACAGATCCAAACAAATGAAAAAAAATAATAGGCAATGTGAAATATCTCATTAGAAAAACCACTGACCTGGAAAATAGATCCAGGAGAGATAATTTAAAAATTATTGGACTACCTGAAAGCCATGATCAAAAAAGAACTTAGAAATCATCCTTCAAAAAATTCTCAAGGAAAATTGCCCTGCTGTTTTAGAACTAGAGGGCAAAATAGAGGTTGAAAGAATCCACTGATTACATCTTGAAAAAGATCCCAAAAAGTACACTCCTAGGAATATTATTGCCAGGTTCCAGAATTCCAGATCCAGAAGAAAATATTACAAGCAGCCAGGAAGAAAAAATTTCAATATTGTGGAAACACAATCAGGATAGCATAGGATCTGGCAGCTTCTGCATTGAGTCATTAAAGGACTTGGAATATGATATTCATGAGGTCAAAGGAGCTGGGATTAAAACTAAGAATCACCTACCCAGCAAAACTGAGTATCATGTTTCAGGGGAAAATATGGTCATTTAGTGGAATTGAGGACTTTCAAGCATTCTTGATGGAAAACCAGAGTTAAATAGAAAATTTGACATTCAGATACAAGAAGCAAGAGAAGCATGAGAAGGTAAACAGTGAAAAGAAATCAAAAGGAACTTATAAAAGTTGAACTGTTTACATCCCTACATGGAAAAATGATGGTTGTGACTGATGAAACTAGGTTCTTTTTTTAATCATGACTTTCAGGCAGTCCAATATTTTAAAATTATCTCTCCTGGATCTATTTTACAGGTCAGTGGTTTCTCCTATGAGATATTTCACACACACATACACACACATATGTCTATATAGAAGGCTATATGGGCATATGAATACATATGTGAGTGTGTGTATATATGTGTACAGGTATATATAGAAAGAGGCCACAGCTCTAATTGAATAGGAAGGGATGATACTTTAAAGGTGAAATTAAGAGGAGAGAGAGGAATATAGTGGGAGGAGATGAAGAGAGACAGAATGGAGTAAACTATCTCATATAGAAGAGGCAAGGGAAAACTGTTACAAGTTTTACTGTTTACAACAAGTTTACAGTTTACAACTGTTACAAGAGGGGAAGAACAAGAAGGCAAAAGGGAATGAGTCAAACTTATTCTCATTGAATATGGCTTAGGGAGGAAATGACATATACACTAAATAGGGTATCTCATCCTACAGGAGAATAGGGGGGAAGGGGTTAAAAGGGGGAATGATGCAGGGAGGGCATTCTGGCTGGGGAGGGTAGGTGGAAGCACACCTTTTGTAAAGGGACAGAATCAAAATAGAGAATAGAAAAAGTGGGGGGTTGGGATAGGATGGAGGGAAATATGGTCAGTCTTTCACAATATATCCACTATGGAAATGTTTTTCATAGCTACACATATACAACCTATTTGGAATTGCTTATGTTCCCAGTAAGGGTGGGTGATGAGGGAGGAAAGGAAAAATATGGAATGCAAAGTTTTAAAATAAAATTGTTTAAAATATCTATTATTATCATTATTATTATTTTACATGTAACTGGAAATAAGATATACAGGCACTTGGGCATAGAGATCCACCATGCCCTACTGGAAAGTCAGAGGGAGCATGGGGGAAGATATGGGATAGAGAACTTTGGGGGAGGGCTTATTCAGTGAGATTGCTGTTTTGGAATGGTGGGTAGGGGGGAAATGGGGAGAAAAACTTGTAACTCAAAGTCTTGTGGAAATGAATGGTGTAAACTAAAAATAAACATAAAAGAAAAAATGAGCAAGCAGACTTTAGAAAAACCTGGAAAGTCTTATATGAATTTATGCTGAGTGAAGTGAGCAGATTCAGTAGAAAATCATACAAAGTAACATTCACATTGTGCAATGTCTATTTATTGCAGACTTACTACTTCTTAGCAATGCAAGGATCTAAGACAACTCCAAAAGACTCATGAAAGAAAATGTTGTCCACATCCAGTAAAAGAACTAAGGAATCCGAAAAGCAGATCAAAGCATATTATTTGTGTGCTCTCTCATTTCTTCTTTCTTGTGGTTTCTCCCATGGGTTCTAATTCTTCATTACATATTAAACACCATATTGGGTTGGGCAGAGGGAAGAGATGGGAAGAAATTTTGGAACTCAAAATCTAACAGAAATGAATTTGGAAGAGTAAAAATAAAAAAATAAAAATAACAGAATTTGGATACTATATCACTTGGTGCCTACATGTTTACTACTATTGATATTACTTCATTTTCTATGAAATCTTTTAGAAAGATGTAGGTTCTTTCCTTATCTCTTTTAAATGGATCTATTTTTGCTTTGTCTGAAATTGCTACTTCTGCTTTTTGTTTTGCTTTTCTTCAGCTGGCACATTAATATATTCTGCTCCAGGCTTTTACCTCCATTCTGAGTACATCTCTCTACTTCACTTGTGTTTCTTGAAAACAATATATTATAGGATCCTGATTTTCAATTTTTCAGCTATCCACTTCTCTTTTATGGGTGAGTTCATCCCATTCACATTTACCACTATGATCACTGTGCATTTCTCTCCATCCAATTTTTCTTCCTTTTTCTCCTCCTCTCCTTTCACTCTTTCCCCCCTTACCAGTATTTTGCTTCTGACCATCACCTCCCCCAATCTGCCCTCCCTTTTGCCAATCTCCCTGCCTTTTCTTAACCCCCTCTTGTACTACTTTTTAATAGTCTAAGATAGATTTCTACATCCAAATGATTATCCAAATTATTCCCTCTCTGAGCTAATTCTGATTACAGTAGGGTTTAAGTAATGCCCTCCGCCCCACCATGCATCTTCTTCTCCATTGTAATAGGTCTTCTGTGCCTCTTGATGTGAGATAATTAACCCCATTCTACCTCTCTCTTCCTTCTCTTCTAAATATAATCCTCTTTCTCACCACCTAAATTTTGCTTTTTGGATATCATCCCAACAAAGTTACCTTATACTCACACCCTCTGTCTATGTATACTCCACCTAACTGCCCTAAAAGTGCCACAATTCTTTAGAATTACAAATATCATTTTCCGTTATAAGGATGCAAGTAGTTTATCTTTATTGAACTCTCTCTCTCTCTCTCTCTCTCTCTCTCTCTCTCTCTCTCTCTCTCTCTCTCTCTCTCCCTCCCTCCCTCCCTCTCTCCCTTTTAATGTTTCTCTTGAGTCTTGTATTTGAAAATCAAAATTTTTGTTCACCTATTATCTTTTCCTCAGAAATGCATGAAAGTACTCTATTTCATTGAATAACCATATTTTTCCCCTGAAGGATTATGCTTTATTTTACTGGAGGTGATTCTTGGTTCCAATCCTAGCTCCATTGCTTTTTAGTATATCATAGCCCATGACTTCTGATGCTGTGATGTAGAAGCTACTAAATCCCATGTAAGCCTGACTCTGGTCTACAATATTTGAATTGCATCTTCCTGGCTGCTTGCAACATTTTCTCCTTAACAGAGAGTTTTGAAATCTGGCTATAATGTTCCTGGGAGTTTTCATTTTGAGATCTTTTTTAGGAGGTGATCAGTGGTTCTAGAATATCAGAACAGTTTTCTTTTAAATTAATTAAGGTATGGTGTCTAGATCCTTTTTTTGATAATGGCTTTAGGGAGTCTTATTTTTGAATGATCTCTCTGTGATCTATTTTTCAGGTCAGTTGTTTTTCCAATGAGACATTTCACATTTTCCTTCTTTTTTTTACTCTTTTGATTTTATTTGGTTAATTTTTTTAATTAAACAAATGCTTTATTAACTTCTGGTTTACATCATTCATTTCTGCCATATTTTGAGTTACAATTTTTTCCCCATTTTCCCCTACCCACCACCCCAGAATAGCACTCCCACAATATATCCGCTCATACAATCTGCTCTCTCCCATATTTTTCCCATACCCCCTTTGACTTTACCATTAAGGCAAGGTGAATCCCTCTGTCCCAATGCCTGCACATCTTATCTCTCAATTACATGCAAACAGTATTAATAATAGTATTTATATAAATTTAAAACATTTAATTTTAAAACTTCGAATTTCAGATCCATTCCCTTCCTCCCTTGCCACCCACTCCCTTTGGGAAGATAAGCAATTCAGTGTGTGTTGTACATATATAGCTATGCAAAACATTACCATAATAGATATATTGTAAAAGACTGCTTATATTTCCCTCCCACCTATCCCACCGCCCATATTTGGTTAATTTTTGATGTCTCATGGAATCACTAGTTTCCACTTGTCCAATCCTAATTTTCAAGGTGCTATTTTCTTCAGTTAGCTTTTTAAACCTTCTTTATCATTTGGCCAATTCTACTTTTTAAGGAGTTGTTTTCTTCAGTAAATTTTTGCACATCTTTCCCCCTTATTTTGCTGTCTTTATCAAGTTGTTGGCTCTTTTTCATGATTCCCTTATATCACATTCATTTTTTTCCAAATTTCTAGTATTCTTATTTTATTTTTAAAATCCTTTTTGAACTCTCCCAGAAGGTTTCTTTGGGCCTTCCATTTTACTTTGAGGTTTTGCAAGTACACTTTTTGACATAATTGTCCTTTTCTGAGTTTGTGTTTTTTTTAAACAAATGCTTTATTAACTTCTGTTTTACATCATTCATTTCTGCCAGATTTTAATTTACAATCTTTTCCCCCCATTATTCCCCTACACAACCTCCCAGAATAGTAGTCCCACAACATATCGCTACCTCCAATCTGATCTCTCCCATACCTTCTCCCATAACCCCACTGACTTTTCCATTAGGGGAAGGTGAGTCTTTGTGTCCCAATGCCTGCACATCTTATCTCCCTATTAAAAGCAAAAGAGTATTAATAATAGTATTTATATATATTTGAAACATTTAATGTTAATGACCTTGAATTCAAGATCCATTTCCTTCCTTCCTTGTCACCCATTCCCTCTGGGGAGATAAGTAATTCAGTATATGTTATACATGTCTAGCTATGCAAAATATTATCATACTAGATATATTGTACAAGGCTGCTTATAATTCCCTCCCACTCATCCCACCCCCCCACCTGGTCCATTCCCTACATGTTCCTGTCCCTCTTCTATAGTGGGTACTTCCAACCTCCCCTCACCCCAAGGATGCCCTCTCATCCATCATCCCTCCTCACATCTCCCTTCCCCCTATCCTGCTGCAGGTTGAGACATCACATTTAGTATGTGTGTCATTTTCTCCCTGAAGCAAATTCAATGTGAATGTGGTTTTGCCTTTTTAACCTTCCTTATTCTCCCCCTCCTTTGGAAACACTTCCCCTTGCTTCTTCTACATGGGATAGTTTACCCTACCCTGTCTCTCCCCATCTCCTCTTGCCACTTTCCTCTCTCACCTCATACTTTCATCCCTTGAGTATTCTCCCTTCCCAACAAATTCAACCTATGCCCTCTATCCATATATAACTGTAACCATATACACACACATTCACATATGTAATTATATGACCACACCCCCTTCTTCCATTATTTTCATAGTGAGAAAAATATCATCAGTCACAGTTATTGCTTTTCCATATAGGAATGTAAATAGTTCAACTTTGATAAGTTCCTTTTGATTTCTTTTCCCTGATTACCTTCTCAGGCATCTCTTGCTTCTTGTGTCTGGATGTCAAATTTTCTATTCAATTCTGGTTTTTTCCTCAAGAATGCTTGAAAGTCCTCTATTCCACTGAATGACCATATTTTCCCCTGAAACAAAATACTCAGTTTGCTGGGTAGGTGACCCTTGGGTTCATTCCCAGCTCTTTTGCCCTCTGGAATATCATATTCCATGCCCTTTGATCCCTCAGTGTAGAAGCTGCCAGGTCCTGGGCTATTCTGATTGTGTTTCCACAATATTGAAATTGCTTCTTCTTGGCTGCTTGTAGTATTTTCTCCTTGATCTGAGGATTCTGGAATCTGGCTATAATATTCCTGGGAGTTTTCTTTTGGGGATCTTTTTCAGGAGGTGATCGGTGGATTCTTTCAACCTCTGTTTTGCCCTCTGGATCTAAAACATCAGGGCAGTTTTCCTTGAGAATTTCTTGAAGGGTGATTTCTAGGGTCTTTCTTTGATCATGGCTTTCAGGTAGTCCAATCATTTTTAAATTGTCTCTCCTGGATCTATTCTCCAGGTCAGTGGTTTTTCCCATGAGATATTTCACATTGCCTTCTAATCTTTCATTTGTTTGGATCTGCTTAACAGCATCTTGATTTCTCATAAAGTCACTAGCTTCCATTTGCCCCAGTCTAACTCTGAAGGAATGAATCTCCTCAGTGAACTTTTGAGATTCTTTTTCCATCTGGCAAATTCGACTTTTTTTTTTTTTAAACAAATACTTTATTAACTTCTGTTTTACATCATTCATTTCCGCCAGATTTTGAGTTACAATCATTTTCCCCCAATTATTCCCCTACCCAACCTCCCAGAATAGCAGTCCCACAAGATATCGCTTCCTCCAATCTGCTCTCTCCCATACCTTCTCCCTTACCCCCATCGACTTTTCCATTAGAGGAAGATGAATCTTTGTGTCCCAATGCCTGCACATCTTATCTCCCAATTATAGGCAAGAGTATTAATAATAGTATTTATATATATATTTGAAACATTTAATGTTACAACCTTTAATTTCAGATCCATTTCCTTCCTCCCTTGTCACCCATTCCTTCTTGGGATATAAGTAATTCAGTATATGTTGTACATGTCTAGCTATGCAAAACATTATCATAGTAGATATATTGTACAAGGCTGCTTATAATTCTCTCCCACTCATCCCACCCCCAACCTGGTCCATTCCCTACTTGATCCTGTCCCTCTTCTATAGTGGTACTTCCAACCTCCCCTCCCCCCAAGGATGCCCTCCCATCCATCATCCCTCCTCTCATCCCCCTTCCCCCTATCCTGCTGCAGGTTGAGATATCCCATTTAGTATGTATGTCATTTTCTCCCTGAACCAGATTCAATGTGAATGTGGTTTTGCCTTTTTAGCCTTCCTTATTCTC
Organism: Gymnobelideus leadbeateri; assembly: GCA_011680675.1. Classification (NCBI taxonomy): domain Eukaryota; kingdom Metazoa; phylum Chordata; class Mammalia; order Diprotodontia; family Petauridae; genus Gymnobelideus; species Gymnobelideus leadbeateri. The sequence continues at coordinate 11,894 of WOXC01003587.1, forward strand.
CCCCTCCTTTGCACCCACTTCCCCTACATGAGATAGTTTACCCTACCATGTCTCTCCCCATCTCCTCTTGCCACTTTCCTCTCTCACCTCATAATTTCATCCCTTGAGTACTCTCCCTTCCCAACAAAATCAACCTATGCCCTCTATCCATATATAACTGTAACCATATACACACACATTCACATATGTATTAGTATGACCACACCCCCTTCTTCCATTATTTTCATAGTGGGAAAGATATCATCAGTCACAGATATTGCTTTTCCATATGGGAATGTAAATAGTTCAACTTTGATAAGTTCCTTTTGATTTCTTTTCCCTGATTACCTTCTCAGGCATCTCTTACTTCTTGTGTCTGGATGTCAAATTTTCCATTCAACTCTGGTTTTTTCCTCAAGAATGCTTGAAAGTCCTCTATTCCACTGAATGACCATATTTTCCCTGAAACAAAATACTCAGTTTTGCTGGGTAGGTGACCCTTGGGTTCATTCCCAGTTCTTTTGCCCTCTGGAATATCATATTCCATGCCCTTCAATCCCTCAGTGTAGAAGCTGCCAGGTCCTGGGCTATTCTGATTGTGTTTTCCACAATATTGAAATTGTTTCTTCCTGGCTGCTTGTAGTATTTTCTCCTTGATCTGGGGATTCTGGAACCTGGCTATATTATTCCTGGGAGTTTTCTTTTTGGGATCTTTTTCAGGAGGTGATCTGTGGATTCTTTCAACCTCTATTTTGCCCTCTGGATCTAAAACATCAGGGCAATTTTCCTTGAGAATTTCTTGAAGGGTGATTTCTAGGTTCTTTCTTTGATCATGGCTTTTGGGTAGTCCAATAATTTTTTAAATTGTCTCTCCTGGATCTATTTTCCAGGTCAGTGGTTTTTCCCATGAGATATTTCACATTGCCTTCTATTCTTTCATTTGTTTGGATCTGCTTAACAGCATCTTGATTTCTCATAAAGTCATTACCTTCCATTTGCTCCAATCTAACTCTGAAGGAATGAATCTCCTCAGTGAACTTTTGAGATTCTTTTTCCATCTGGCAAATTCGACTTTTTAAGGCATTCTTCTCCTCATTGCCCTTTTAGGCCTCCTTTGCCATTTGAGTTAGTCTATTTTTTAAGGTGTTGTTTTCCTCAGTCAGGCTGTTGTCCCTCATTTCATACTTTTCCTGCATCCTTCTCATTTCTCTTTCCAATTTTTCCTCCACTTCTCTTATTTGATTTTTAAAGTCCTTCTTAAGGGCCTCTATGGCCTGCAACCCGCTCATGTTTTCCCCTGGGGCTTTTGGAGCAGGACTTCTGACCTCATAGTCCTTTTCCTGCTCTATGCCCCCAAAATAGGAGTCTAGGGTTGCATTTTTCTGTTTCCTTTGTCTTGTCATGTTGCCACTTAATTACTTGACTTTTGGGCTTGTTGCCACACTATGGCTTTAAGGCCAGATAGGGGAATTTTCGTCCTGAACGTGTGGGGGGCAACTTCCGTTTTTGGCAAGCTGTAAGACTTCCATCCTAGATCACAATCCAGATCCAGGGAGATTAAAGCAAGAGCGATTACCCCCCAAGACTGATCGCTGGATCTCCCTACAATTAATTGCAGGCCAGGGGCTGGAGCTGCCTCTGAAAACTACAAAATGGCATGTCTCCTCAGCGGCTTCTAGCCCCCAGGGGAGGGAGCCGATGCATTCCCTAAATACTGGTCCCAAAGTCCACAGGACATTGACCTCTTACTTTGTCCTAGGCATGTCTATGTTGATAATTCTGGAGTCTCCACAGCTCCTGGTGTTCTGGGGTTCCTCCAGACGGCTGCTGGCCCTGGCACCCTGGGGCTAAAACCTAGGCTCACACTGACCTGGACTCGGCTCCGCTCCTGCGCTCTGCACGCTGCCAAGTCCCAGACCACTGCACTGGTCCTTCCTGCAGGGCTGCTGGGCTGTCTTCAGCGGGAGGTTAGCTTCTCTGTGTCATTCTGTGGGTGCTGGGGATCCAGAAGTTGTTCAGAGTCCCCTTTTACATAGTTTGGGGGGTATCTGAGGGTAGAGAGGCTTGGACGAGCTGTTTCTCCTCCACCATCTTGGCTCTGCCCCCCTGAGTTTGTGTTTTAATCTTCCCTGTCACCATTATAATTGTCCATTTTCAAGTTCTTTTTGTTTGGTTATTTTGCTCACTTTTCCCAGCCTGTTTCATTACTTTAATGTTGAACTCTGCTCCTGGCATGGAGGGAGCAGTGTCCCAAACTACTTGTGTTGGGGGTTACAGACCCTGACTAATTTCCTGTTGTTGTACAGATGCCACAGGGTGCCCAGAGAGTAGTCTGCTACTGCTCTGGGGCCCTAGTTTGCCAAGTGTTTCATGAGGACTGCCAGGGACTCAGGGCCTGGTGCTGAGCAGAGGTTAGGGGAAGGCTATCCTCTCACTTGGTGTTAAGCCAATACCTCAGTGAACCTGGTGGTGTACTAAAGTAGTTGGGGTGTTGGGGGTAGCTGTCTTCTTGCTTGGTGCTATACCAGGGCCCTTAGAAGTGCTTGACCAATGACCTGGTTCTTCACTGGGGCCATGGTGGTGTGGAAAGGGGGTTGGCCACTCATCTGCTGCGACATTGGAACTCACAGGAGACCTACTGCTATACCAGGCAATGTGGGGACTGGCTGATCACCTGGTGCTATAGCAAGGTCTGCAGGGGCCCTGATGCTGCACTGGAACCATGGGGCAGGAGGTTTGGGGAAGGGAATGGGAGTCTGTTCACTTGCTTATTGCTGCAGTGGGGCTGTTGACCTTAGTCACTGACCTGAACTGGGACTTAATGCCTACTACTGGTTTGCTGGGGCACAGCCTGCTACTGGTTTGCCCCAGGCTAATTGACCCTGACTATGCCCCCTTTTATCCAAGTGAGACAGATTTTTCCTGCCAACCTGCCAAGTTGTCTTTAACTGGAAATTTGTTTCAACACATCTTTTTCTTGGTTCTGATGATCCAGAATTAATTTTGAGATGCTATTTTATAGCTGTTTTTTTAAGTGTGTTGGGAGAGTTCAGGTGATTTCCATTCTTAGTCCATGATCTTGGCACCCAGAACCCTACATTCATAAATAAAAATTTGTTTATCCATTCCAAATTGATGAACACTTTATTCGTGTCTGATCCTTTTCCACCACAAAAAGTTCTACAATGAATATTTTGTTGCATGTGGGACTTTTCTTTCTATCACTGACCTCCTTGGAGTATATACCTAGCTGTACGATCTTTGGCTAAAAAGTTATGGATATTTTAATCACTTCAATAATAATCAAATATAATTTCCCCAAATGGTTTATTCCAATTTATAACTCCTTGAGTGCTGTATTAGTAAGCTTATCTTTCCACTAATCATTCATTTTAAATGAAAGTTGCAATGTATTTGATTGTGAAAAAAACTGATAAATAAATTTGTGCTTTACTAAAGCTATGCAAAATAAATTAATTCAACATCTACAAAAATAACACTAACCAGATACTGAAATTTTAATACACAATATAAATGTCACAGTTCATGAAAAGCTTTTATATTTAGGGTCTTCTTCTCTTTAGAAATAATAAGATCCTTTTAATTATAAGGGGAGGGGGAACCCACAGTATGTGTGGTTTGCATTGCCATTGGTCTCATGGTTGCCATGTAATCCAGAACCAGGAAAATATAAAGACATTTTTTAAATGGCTCTTCCATCATCATTGTTGACCCTACAAAAGTTTGGTTAAAGGAGAAAAACAAATAGTGATATACAGTTATCTCATTTTATTCCCTTAAGCTAGAGAAACTTATACAAGAAGTGCAAGAGGCGAGTCCTGACTGATGAACAAAAGGATGAGAAAGCTTAAGTACATTTTGGGACCATCCCAATACAGTGTGGCTGAGTCATGCAAATTTATGATCCCCATAAATGTTTAATCATTGTATGAGAAAGGAATTTTCTTAATTGAATAAATGATAAATACAATAAAACAAGGGAGTTGACAAAGTGTCATTTGAAATTATGATTCGGAATGTCTGTGTTTTCTTTACCATTAACATTCTATAATGTGGTATATGCCCAGAAAATATTAATATGAGAAAAAGTCACATTACCCAAGTTAATGCCTTGAGTTGAGGGTCTCATCCTTAAGAAGGCCTGTTCTCCAAGAGCAAGACAAAGCGGGGCTGTGTGGAATTTATGATCTCTGGATACCTGTTTTAAATCCTAATACCAGCCTTATCTGGTGGGTTTGCTGACACAGAAAAAGAGCCTTTTAACATGAGGCAAAGCAGTCTGTTTGATCATACTTTGGCCAAAATATGATATTTATTGATTATCATCATACATCCTGTATCCTGTATCAAATCATTGTAACTCTTGTCTCATTGGTAATTCAAGGATTATAAGCCAAAATGATGTGTCACATATACTCTTGCTATAAATGCAAAGCTGCCTTGAGAAGGTGTGATTAGGAAGAGAGGGATTGTGCTCTGAAAAGATAGTATCTTATTTGTGCTTTAAATAAATTGAGATGAATCTGTCATGTTTAAATTACATTCTTTGAGATTACAGATGGAAATACATCCCTTTAAGGGGAAGAAGGAACAATTTTTAAGAGAAAAAAAGTTGTTTTTTCATCCAACTAAAACATAATTGCCACTGGCATGGTTACTGATCCTTGCCATGTTCTGCCACCAACCCCAGAGAGAGAACTCAAAAGGCTCTGTCTCTTGGCATCATAGTATTTACTCCTGACCCAACAACCATTTCCTCTGTTAGAGCTGTGATGCCCTGTGCCCTAGTCCAAGAGCTCATTAGTTGAATGTTTCCAAGAAAAGAGATCTCTGAGATTCCCTGTCTAAACATATCTTCATCATTTTCATCATTAACAGTAATAAGAAAAACATTAAGTCCCAATTTTATTTGGGGCATAATGCCCAACATATACTGAGCCTTGCTCTCTGCTTAGGGAGACCATAATCTGAATTTAGCAGATAATATATTAACATGACAAGAAGATGACTATGCCCTCTGGGAAGGAAAATAGATTTCAGCATTAGTCTGTGGTCTTGGAATACATAGCCAAGTTGAATCCATTCCAGTCTCAGAAACAAGAGATAGGAATTTGTTCTAACTATGTAGGGACCCAGTGAAGGCATTTTAAATGACCAGAAAAGCACATTCTAATCACACCATCAGTCACGCATTTCCCCTTTCTCAAGTACAATAATAATATAAATTATATAACTACAGGGACAGAATATATTGTCATGTATTCTTCTCCAACTTCTGTCCAGTGACAACCCTTAACTCCAAATCCTTCCATGATATCACTAAGTGTGCATCACTCATCACTCACTCTAGGAGCAGCTGTAGCTCTCTTGCTTGTTCAACTACCAATTCTTGAGCTTGGACTGAGGTGGAGAGAGTAGCTTGAGACCAGAAGATCCCTCTCAAAACCTGGTGCTTCATGTTAACATAATTAATGTCACCTGGGCATCATATCCTGAAGCAGCCTTTAGGACAAGTGATTACTGGAGTTTGGGAAGGTGCAGGGGCATTTTTCTATGACTGAAAGTATTAGTGTTTCCTCAAAGCATGGTGAGTGGGCATGATAACTTGTCAATGCTCTTAAACAACACTGGTTTCTATCCTGCAGGCTATTACACCTGAAAACAGGGCCAGAAAAAGCAAATGCGATTTTAAGTTGTGTTAACAGAAGAGATGAGAGAGGCAATGGTCTGTCCTGGTCAGACCACAGCTAGAACACCATAGCTTACTTTGACAAACTAGAGGGAAGATATCCAGAAAAAAAGCAGTCAAGATAATGATCAATAAATTCTAAGCCATAGGAAAATTGACTGAAGGAAGCAGGGATGTTCAGCAGGAAGGAAGAAGAGAGTGTGGCAAGAAAGTGGTACAGTGGAGATAAATCATGGGACTTGGAGTCAAGAAGATCTGAGTTCAAATCCAGTCTCAAACATTGACTTGCTCTATGACTCCAGGCTTAATGGAAATATTAACACTACCTACCTCACAGGAGTGTTGTGAGGATGAAATAACATATGTACAGTACTTTGTAAACATTAAAGCTATATGAATGCTAGTTAATATTATTTTGTTTTGTTTGAGAAGGGGAAGAAGAAAAAAAAAGCTTGGATTATTTGAGGGCACTTTTGTCCAAGAGCTATTGAATTTGTTCTCATTGGCCCCAAGGGCTATTTAAACAGTGAACTTAAATTATAAAGAGGTGGATTCAGGAAACAAAAAACTGTTACCAATTATAGCTGTGAAAAATTGAAATTAATTGCCTTGGAGGTGACATTTCTATGCCTGGAGATCTGTAAAATAGAACTTGGATGGGAGAGTGAGGTGACAGTGATAGAGGGAGGCCTCACAGAAGAGATAGAGAGCACCAGGTCACCTCTGATATTCTGTGATTCTACAATTGAATCTATCTCAGTTCTGCTCATTATATTTTCTGGATAGTTTTCTAAAGAAACTCACTGGTCTTCATTAATGATTATACTCAAGGATATAAAATGCAATAAAAATGCTTTAGTTATAATTTTGAAAACATCAATTTAACAAGCTTTGGATCCTATTTACTTGTGAGGCAATTTGAACAAGCACAATATCATTAAATTAGCCATGAAACTGTGCTTTAACAATGTTAAGGGGCAGATTTCACAAACTAAATGAGAAAAATTTGTATTAAAGAAACAAAGTCGACTTATACACCTTAATATGACCCCCTGCCACAACATGAGAGAAGCAGAAAGGAGAAAAACAAAAACCTTAGAACTATTTTGGCAATTAAAATTCAGAACTTTGAATATCTACTTATTAATGTGCAATTTTATATTTAAAATCACCGAATCTGACTGTCTTTACTGAACTTTTTGAATCTCCTAGATATCTGTTTGTAATCTCCACAACTCCTCCCAAAATATTAGGGAAGTTACCTGTGGTCTACCTGTTACATTGTAGCTATTATTATTAAAATTAACATTATAGTACTTCCAACCTCCCCTCCCCCCAGAATGCCCTCCCCTCCACCATCCCCCCTCTCAACCCCCTTCCCCCTACTCTCCTGCAGGGTGAGATATCACATTTAGTATGTATGTGATTCTCTCCCTGAGCCAAATTCAATGAGAATATGGCTTTGCTTTTTTACCTTCCTGTTCTTGCCCTCCCCTGCAACCGCTTCCCCTTGCTTCTTCTACATGATAATAGTTTACCCTACACTGTCTCTCCCCATCTCCTCTTACCACTTTCCTTTCTCACCTCTTAACTTCACCCCTTAAGTATCATCCCTTCCCACCAAATTCAACCTGTGCTCTCTATCCATGGATACCTGTAAATATATATACACACATTCACATATATATTCATATGCCCATATAATCTTCACTTATTTTCATAATGTGAAAGGTTTCATCAGTTACTATTATTGTTTTTCCATGTAGGAAAGTAAATAGTTCAACTTTGATAAGTTCCTTTTGATTTCTGTTCCCTGTTTACCTTCTCAGGTATCTCTTCCTTCGTGTATCTGAATGTCAAATTTTCTATTCAACTCTGTTTTTTTTCCTCAAGAATGCTTGAAAGTCCTCTATTCCACTGAATGACCATATTTTCCCCTGAAAGAAAATACTCGGTTTTGCTGGGTAGGTGGTTCTTGGTTTTAATCCCAGGTCTTTTGCCCTCTGCAATATCATATTCCATGCCCTTCAATCCCTCAGTGTACGAGCTGCCAGGTCCTGTGCTATTTTGATTGTGTTTCCACAATATTGAAATTGTTTCTTCCTGGCTGCTTGTAATATTTTCTCCTTGATCTGGGAGTTCTGGAACCTGACTATAATATTCCTAGGAGTTTTCTTTTTGGGATATTTTTCAGGAGGTGATTGGTGGATATTTTCAACCTCTATTTCCCCCACTGGGTCTAAAACATCGGGGCAATTTTCCTTGAGAATTTATTGAAGGATGATTCCTAGGTTATTTCTTTGATCATGGCTTTCAGGTAGTCCAATAATTTTAAAATTATCTCTCCCAGATCTATTTACCAGGTCAGTGGTTTTTCCCATGAGATATTTCGCATTGTCTTCTATTCTTTCATTTGTTTGGATCTGTTTAACAGCATCTTGTTTTCTCATAAAGTCAATAGCTTCCATTTGCTCCAGTCTAACTCTGAAGGAATGAATCTTCTCAGTGATCTTTTGAGATTCTTTTTTCCATCTGGCAAATTCAGCTTTTGAAGGCATTCTTCTCCTCATTGCCCTTTTGAGCCTCCTTTGGCATTTGAGTTAGTCTATTTTTTAAGTTGTTATTTTCCTCAGTCTGGCTGTTGACTCTCATTTTATACTTTTCCTAAATCCTTCTCATTTCTCTTCCCAATTTTTCCTCCACTTCTCTTATTTGGTTTTTAAAATCCTTCTTAAGGTCCTCTATGGCCTATAACCTGCTCATATTTTCATTTGGGGCTTTTGGTGCAGCATTTCTGACCTCACAGTCCTCCTCCTGTTCTATGCTTCGATCCTCTTTGCCCCCCAAATAGGAGTCTAATGTTGCATTTTTCTGTTTATTTTGTTTCCTTTGCCTACCCATGTTGCCACTCAATTACTTGAGTTTTGGGCTTGTTGTCACAGTAGGACTCTGCCACCAGACAAGAGAGCTTCCATCCCAAATGTAGGGGTCTTCACAGCTGCCAGAGGTTTTAGTTGGTGGCCTTTGTGAAGCTTCCTCAGCAGCTTCTACCCCCCAGGGAAAGAACCCTACTTGTTCCCCAAATACTGGTCCCAAAGTGCCTTGGGCACTAACCTCTCACTTTGTGCTAGGCATATTTGTGTGGATAATTCTGGAATCACCATAGCTGCTGGTGTTCTGGGGTCCCTCCAGCCAGCTGCTGTCCCAGCCACCCTGGGGCTAAAACCAAGGCTCATACTGGCCTGGGCTTGGCTCCCAGAGCACTGTGCTGGCCACTCCCTGCAGGACCGCTGGGCTGTCCTCAGCCCGAGGTTATCTTCTCTGTGTCATTCCGTGAGTGCTGGAGCTCCAGAATTTGTTCAGAGTCCCCTTTTACATGATTTTGAAGCTGTGTGGGAAAGAGCACCTTGGAAGTGCTGTTTCTACTCTGCCATATTGGCTCTGCCCTGCATTCTTCTCTTTTCAATACTATTATAATGCAGCCCTGACTTATTTTGCCCTTTATCTCCACAATTTAGTGCTTAAACATTTTTTTCTTTTTTATACTTGTCTAAATGATATGATATGATTTAGAAATACTTTTTTTGGTGTTGAAGACAGAAAATATACCATATTTACATTCTTAAAGCTATTCCAAATAAACCATTTTCTTATTCATTTCTTCTATCCATTTTCTTTGTCATTTCTGTGCTCTTCTCAACCTTCCCAATATCTTTTTCATTTTCTGACTTGATGACCAAGGCAAGTTGGTCTATACTAATTGACACCAAGTGAATCTATTCTGAGGATCATTATTCCCTTTTCCTCAAAACACATACTTCAGCCAACATATCAAAATGATCAGTTTTGCTTTTTCTATAAGTTTCATGAGGTGATACCAGATACTCTTCCTATTTTGCTAGATAGTTGTTCCATTTTTCACCTGCCTTTGAAATGATGATCCAAGACCCCATGACAATCTTGTCATTAATGTGATTAGGCTAACTTTCCATCAGTTGAAGGAAGGCTGATTTCCCTGAGCCCATCCATTATCAATTACTCTATCGAACAGGGATAGCACAGCTAACTTTGGGGACTGCCAGGATGTTTAATGAATATCCACTTAAAGTAAGGGGTCATTTCTTCTGATTAATTTTATTTAGAAATGTACCCAGTGCAATGATATATATAAGAACTAGCAATCCCCACCCTTGCTTCAGAAAGCCCCAAATTTTTAATCAAAGTATTTCATAAACAAATGTCATGCAGATGATTCTTTATGACAAAGAAAGGATCCGTGCTCTCAAATTTACTGCCATTGTACATCATACAGCAAGCCCCTAGGTCCACTTTCTCATCCATGTATATAGACTGTCCACAGAATCTTGAAAATACAATAACCTTGGTTTCATATCCCCCTTATCATCCCACATTTGTACCCCTGCTGCTGTTGTAGTGATGTGTCAACCAGTCATTTGCCAATTGAGCTCTTGAACCCTTCCCCATATTTCTGATCTCAATTAATCACACAGTACTCTTACTTTTTCACACGCTTCCCACAAGGCTTCCATCAAATGTGCTTCTGATGGAGATGGGATCTGAACCCCATGGAAAAGACAATGTTTTGGGGATCTGGACCCCAAAAAGGAACTTTCCCACACTTTCCCAAACTTCCCCACACAGCCCTGTCCTTGGATTTCTTCTGAGGCATCACCCATCCCAGTAATCCTTTCAATTGCTCTTTCACTGTGGTCTCACACCCAACCTTTCATTCTGTTACCAGGACCTTCATTGTTTGTTACTTCCAGATCACCTCAGGCTATTTCTTACCCTTAATCCCATCTAGCCCCCTTCTCTGTTACCTTCTGGTAACACCCTTCTTTTCACCCCAGGCAATTATTGGCTACTCTTGGATCACATTCAAATTTTCTCAGTCTTTCTATATAAAAGGTTCATCTTGTCCCCCATTAAATTGCTCAGATTCTTTCTGTCTCCTTCTGTTGGTGATACTATAAACCTAGTTACTTATACAGAAGAAAAAGACTTGAGTCAAATTCTTTTGAAGCAGGTCCATGTCCTTTGCCCTATATTCTGGGGTTCCCAGAACCCTTAGACCTCAACACTTCTAGGGAAAAATCTCAAGGAATTTATCTTTTCACAACCTTCAGAAATGGAAGCAAATAACTTCTTCAGTACAAGCAATAAAAATAAATTAAGCCCTCGTACACCTCACCCCCACACCACAATGGAAAATATTCAGGAGCACAGTAGTAAGAAGAGTAGCCATTTTATTAAATTCTCACTAAGTGCTAGGCACAGGTGCTGGGGAATACAAATAAATAAAAGAAGAAAGAAAGTCTCAGCCTTCAAGGAGCTTACATTTTAACAGGGGAAGAAAACACAAAATGAAGCTTCATTTGCTTCTGTTGTAAGGTAACCCAAATCACATGTCACCTGATTTGGAGCCCACCATTAAGCCATGGTTAAGTCCCTTTATATTCGTTTTTGTCTGAGTTATTACTTCCTGAGTTAGTACTTCCCTAAATCAGTAAGCCATGAAACAGCAAGCAGCATGTACAAGGATTATGATGCAAGCCTGTATAGAGATAATGGAGCCAGTCTATCCCATTCAAGAGACCACCCTGTTCTAGGATGCTGACCCAGCAAGGTCCTCCACCCAGAAAGCTGACCAAGTAGGGTCCACCATACCCTTCACTCAGAACATAACCCTGGCCTGTTCCATGACCCCAGCCTGTTCTGGGAAATTCCACTGCCCCTGTGCACTCCACCCTGTACCCTCCACCTTGTTCTAGGAAGCACCTAGGTCATATTGTACCCTTGAGCCTTGTTTCCCAAATTAGCCCTGAACTATAGATCCAACCAATGACTGTTCTTGGCTTCTGTATATCACTGCTTATGCTAGCTACCCTCCCCAATTGTGGTTTTTGCCTTTATAATCCTTGTCTGTATCCCAACTCAAGGCTGCCTGATTTGAGTGTATACTCCAGGCAGTTGTGTAATTGATCAATAAATCCACATCTAAATTTATTAGAACCCAGATCCCAGCTCCCTCTTATTCTCTTCACAACACTTCCTTATATTGGTTGTATGGCCTTTAGAACATCACTTAGTGTCCTAGGCAACTCTCTTGAGGCTGTAAGTTGGATTTTTACTTGCAAGTAAGTAAACTTAGGCATTTAGTCACCTGGAAGTTCAGTATAATTAGTTAAATTACTCCTTATCATTTTGACTGACAGTAGGTTGATATTGGTATGTTGAGGTTTAGTGTGTACTAGAACCTGGAAATAGCAATGCATGGGTCCTACCTCAAATGAATTCAACCCAAGCTTTCTTTCAGTCAAAGACAAGGTTTATTAAAACACTGAAAGAGGATGGGTATGATTCTAAAAATCTACCATATTGGCCATACTCTTAATGGCGTGCTTGGCATCTATGTTTGTAACATCAGTTTGTAAAATCAATTTGTAAAACCAGTCTGTAAAGTCACATTTCTCCCTCCCCAGCCTCAGAGCATTAACTCTGCCCTTTCCCCCTGCCAGCACTCTGCTCCACAACAACTCATGAACTGTTTATTTCTGCTTGGAACAATAATAAGCTACACCTATGAATCCTTCACTAAACCATCTATAAATATTTTAGCTTAGGCAAATGTTATCTCCTCTTAGTACAGTGGCCAGCTGCATCTATGAATCCTTCAATGCACTATCTATAGGTTAACTCCTTAGCCATTTAAACATATACTGAGGCCCCATTAGCCCCATTAGTCCCAACACCCATCCTGTCAACCATGACACTGATGGGTGGCAGACTTAGCACTTCTCTCAGTAAGCCCTGATTGCTAACTGAGTTAGTGACATTTCAAGCCTAAAACCACACCTCCAGATAGCCCTTCCCCTTGGGCTATTTCCCAGTGAATTATGGGCAATACCCTCGAAGTTGACATTAATAGTACATGTTCCTTTAAAAACTGACCACTCAGGGGGGCAGAGCCAAGATGGCGGAGTAGAAACAGCTCATCCAAGCCTCTCTGCCCCCAGATTCTCCACAAACTATGTAAAAAAGGACTATGAACAACTTCTGGAGCCCCAGCACCCACAGAACGACACAGAGAAGCTAACCTCCCGCTGAGGACAGCTCAGCAGCCCTGCAGGAAGGACCAGCGCAGTGGTCTGGGACCTGGCAGTGTGTAGCACGCAGAGCGCAGGAGCCGAGCCCAGCCGAGCCCAGGTCCGCATGAGCCGAGGTTTTAGCCCCAGGGCGGCAGGGCCAGCAGCCATCTGGAGGAACCCCAGAACACCAGGAGACTCCAGAATTATCAACATAGACTTGCCTAGGACAAAGTAAGAGGTTAGTGTCCTATGGACTTTGGGACCTGTATTTGGGGAATGCGTCAGCTCCCTCCCCTGGGGGCTAGAAGCCTCTGAGGACAAACGCCATTTTGTAGTTTTCATAGGCATTTCCGGCTCCCAGCCTACAAATCGTGGGGAGATCCAGCGATCAGTCTTGGGGGGTAATCGCTCTTGCTTTAACCTCCTTGGATCTGGATTGTGATCTAGGGTGGAAGTTGTGGGTGGGTTTACAGCTTGCCAGAAACGGAAGTTGCCCCCACACGTTCGGGACGAAAATTCCTCTAGCTGGCCTTAAAGCCATAGTGTGGCAACAAGCCCAAAAGTCAAGCAATTAAGTGGCAACATGCCAAGGCAAAGGAAACAGAAAAATGCAACCCTAGACTCCTATTTTGGGGGCATAGAGCGGGAAAAGGACTGTGAGGTCAGAAGTCCTGCTCCAAAAGCCCCAGGGGAAAACATGAGCGGGTTGCAGGCCATAGAGGACCTTAAGAAGGACTTTAAAAATCAAATAAGAGAAGTGGAGGAAAAATTAGAAAGAGAAATGAGAAGGATGCAGGAAAAGTATGAAATGAGGTCAACAGCCTGACTGAGGAAAACAACACCTTAAAAAATAGACTAACTCAAATGGCAAAGGAGGCCCAAAAGGGCAATGAGGAGAAGAATGCCTTAAAAAGTCAAATTTGCCAGATGGAAAAAGAATCTCAAAAGTTCACTGAGGAGATTCATTCCTTCAGAGTTAGACTGGAGCAAATGGAAGTTAGTGACTTTATGAGAAATCAAGATGCTGTTAAGCAGATCCAAACAAATGAAGATTAGAAGGCAATGTGAAATATCTCATGGGAAAAACCACTGACCTGGAAAATAGATCCAGGAGAGACAATTTAAAAATTATTGGACTACCTGAAAGCCATGATCAAAGAAAGAACCTAGAAATCACCCTTCAAGAAATTCTCAAGGAAAATTGCACTGATGTTTTAGATTCAGTGGGCAAAATAGAGGTTGAAAGAATCCACAGATCACCTCCTGAAAAGATCCCAAAAAGAAAACTCCCAGGAATATTATAGCCAGGTTCCAGAATCCCCAGATTAAGGAGAAAATACTACAAGCAGCCAGGAAGAAACAATTTCAATATTGTGGAAACACAATCAGAATAGCACAGGACCTGGCAGCTTCTACACTGAGGGATTGAAGGGCATGGAATATGATATTCCAGAGGGCAAAAGAGCTGGGATTGAAGCCAAGGGTCACCTACCCAGCAAAACTGAGTATTTTGTTTCAGGGAAAATATGGTCATTCAGTGGAATAGAGGACTTTCAAGCATTCTTGAGGAAAAAACCAGGGTTGAATAGAAAATTTGACATCCAGACGCAAGAAGTAAGAGATGCCTGAGAAGGTAATCAGGGAAAAGAAATCAAAAGGAACTTATCAAAGTTGAACTATTTACATTCCTATATGGAAAAGCAATATCTGTGACTGATGATATCTTTCTCACTATGAAAATAATGGAAGAAGGGGTGTGGTCATATGAATACATATGTGAATGTGTGTGTATATGGTTACAGTTATATATGGATAGTGGGCATAGGTTGATTTTGTTGGGAAGGGAGAGTACTCAAGGGATGAAATTATGAGGTGAGAGAGGAAAGTGGCAAGAGGAGATGGGGAGAGACATAGTAGGGTAAACTATCTCATGTAGGGAAGTGGGTGCAAAGGAGGGGGAGAATAAGGAAGGCTAAAAAGGCAAAACCACATTCACATTGAATTTGGTTCAGGGAGAAAATGACATACATACTAAATGGGATATCTCAACCTGCAGCAGGATAGGGGGAAGCGGGATGAGAGGAGGGATGATGGGTGGGAGGGCATCCTTGGGGTGAGGGGAGGTTGGAAGTACCCACAGAAGAGGGACAGGATCATGTAGGGAATGGACCAGGTGGGGGGGTGGGATGAGTGGGAGGGAATTATAAGCAGCCTTGTACAATATATCTACCATGATAATATTTTGCATAGCTAGACATGTACAACATATACTGAATTACTTATATTCCAAGAAGGAATGGGTGACAAGGGAGGAAGGAAATTGATCTGAAATTTGAGGTCGTAACATTAAATGTTTCAAATATATATATAAATACTATTATTAATACTCTTTTGCCTATAATTGGGAGATAAGATGTGCAGGCATTGGGACACAAAGATTCTTCTTCCTCTAATGGAAAAGTTGATGGGGGCATGGGAGAAGGTATGGGAGAGAGCAGATTGGAGGAAGCGATATCTTGTGGGACTGCTATTCTGGGAGGTTGGGTAGGGGAATAATGGGGGGAAAATGATTGTAACTCAAAATCTGGCGGAAATGAATGATGTAAAACAGAAGTTAATAAAGTATTTGTTTAAAAAAAAAACAAAAAAAAACTGACCACTCCTTAACTCCTCCCTAATCCCACCCTTACTCACCTAGTTAGCATAATTGACACCTTATTTACTGTCTTGACTCTTTAAAAACTATACCTGTGACTTCTTTAAATTTGTAGGTTCCCTAAGAATCCCTGCCTGCTATAAAGCTTAACAATGAATTTTACAATTCTGAATTCAAGATTGTTTGGGCCTACTGAATTCATTCCAGACCAAATAGCAGGGACTCTGGTCATAGATTGGAGGCCCTGTATAACCTATTGCCATTCCACCCCCATCACTCTTAAGGAATCTAAGTATTGACTAGACTCTTAAGGAATCTGAGCTCCTTAGTGGAGGCAAGATGGATTTTAGATACCAAAAGACTGAGGAGGAATCTAGGAGTGGCCAAGTAGTCTGGGATGACTGGGAGGTAATAGAGAAGGGCTGGGATCAACAGGGACCTGAAATTGAGCAAGGAAGAATGAATTTAGATAGGATCAAGGGTGGGAAGTAGCCAAGGGTGATTCAGTTTTGGAGGTAATTGATAAAGGAGGGCTGGGAACTGGGAGGCTTGGCACCAGCCACAATGAAAGGCCAATTGAGAGGATCGCTGGAATGGGTAGATGCCTCAGGGGAACACCAGGGACTTGAATAAGTGGAAATATTCTAGGAGAGTTCAGAGAAAAGTTTGGGGTTGGGGCGGAGAGGCTTTCCAAGGCATGGAATATGATTATGCACAAGATCATATACATGGTTTGATTGAAACTTAGTTCTTTTGACTCCAAAGCAAGTCCATTCTCTTGCCATCACATTGCATTGACTTATAAAAATAAGTCATCTTAGTTACCCAGCAATGGATAGTTTATAACCACCGTCTCTTTCCTATTCCTTTATCTCTGAATACTTAATCAGTCATATCCTGACACATCAATTAGCTCATTTTTAAGCTAGAGAAATAAAGACTGAGGGACTCCTCAGTTTCACATGCTCCCCTCT
The DNA here is from genome assembly GCA_011680675.1 of Gymnobelideus leadbeateri. NCBI lineage: Eukaryota > Metazoa > Chordata > Mammalia > Diprotodontia > Petauridae > Gymnobelideus > Gymnobelideus leadbeateri. Next base: position 28,322 of record WOXC01003587.1, read on the forward strand.
GTTGTTTTATGGAATTTATATTAAATGAAAAGTTAAAAACACAATCACAAAAGCTCAGAGCTACCAGTTAGAAAAATTACTAATATTTAGGCAGAGATTTTGCTTTAATTTGAATTTTTCTTTATCTCCAACTAATCCTTGTTCTCATTCTGGCTGAAGTAAAATTTAGTTTTCAAAAATGTTTGTGTAAGAAACCGCCGAATTCGGGCCTTGCGCAGTGAGCTGGCGAGGTGCAGTCCATCCCTTAGGATTCCTGCCCTGCCGAGTATCTGTCTGAAGAGCTGGGTCCCATATTATTGGGTCAGATAAGAGCATCCTGAAGTTAGCCTTTTATGTAGACAAATTTTTAAGAGATAAAGTGAAGAAGGTGAGAGAGAGCCAGCCAGTCGTGTTTTGAAGATACCTTGGCTGGAACAAGGCACAACTGAGCATCGTCATGCCCAAGTTTTATTGTGATTACTGTGATACTTACCTCACTCATGATTCTCCATCTGTGAGGAAGACACACTGCAGTGGGAGGAAGCACAAAGAGAATGTGAGAGACTATTATCAAAAATGGATGGAAGAACAAGCCCAGAGCCTGATTGATAAAACAACCACTGCATTTCAACAAGGAAGAATTCCTCCCAACCTGTTCTCTGCTCCTCCACTAGGAGGGCCTATGATCCCACCCCCTCACCCTAACATGATGGGGCCCCCCCCTCCTGGAATGATGCCCGTGGGGCCTCCTCCTGGAATGAGGATGCCCATGGGAGGCCATATGCCTATGATGCCTGGTCCTCCAATGATGAGGCCCCTTCCTCATCCTATGATGGTGCCCACTCGCCCAGCAATGCCCAGACCAGACAGATAAAATGGAAAGAATATAAAGAAACCCATTTCGGGGGCGGAGCCAAGATGGCGGAGTAGAAACAGCTCGTCCAAGCCTCTCTGCCCCCAGATTCTCCACAAGCTATGTAAAAAAGGACTCTGAAAATCTTCTGGAGCCCCAGCACCCACAGAACGACACAGAGAAGCTAACCTCCCGCTGAGGACAGCCCAGCACCCTGCAGGAAGGACCAGCGCAGCGGTCTGGGGCCCGGCAGCGCGCAGAGCGCAGGAGCCGAGCCGAGCCCAGGTCCAAGTGAGCCGAGGTTTTAGCCCCAGGGCGGCAGGGCCAGCAGCCGGCTGGAGGAACCCCAGAGCACCAGGAACTGTGGAGACGCCAGAATTATCAACATAGACTTGCCTAGGACAAAGTAAGAGGTTAGTGTCCTATGGACTTTGGGACCTGTATTTGGGGAATGCGTCAGCTCCCTCCCCTGGGGGCTAGAAGCTGCTGAGGAGACACGCCACTGTGTAGTTTTCAGAGGCATTTCCGGCTCCCAGCCTACAAATCGTGGGGAGATCCAGCGATCAGTCTTGGGGGTAATCGCTCTTGCTTTAACCTCCCTGGATCTGGATTGTGATCTAGGGTGGAAGTAGTGGGTGGGTTTACAGCTTGCCAGAAACGGAAGTTGCCCCCACACGTTCGGGATGAAAATTCCTCTAGCTGGCCTTAAAGCCATAGTGTGGCAACAAGCCCAAAAGTCAAGCAATTAAGTGGCAACATGCCAAGGCAAGGGAAACAGAAAAATGCAACCCTAGACTCCTATTTTGGGGGCATAGAGTGGGAAAAGGACTGTGAGGTCAGAAGTCCTGCTCCAAAAGCCCCAGGGGAAAACATGAGTGGGTTGCAGGCCATAGAGGACCTTAAGAAGGACTTTAAAAATCAAATAAGAGAAGTGGAGGAAAAATTGGAAAGAGAAATGAGAAGGATGCAGGAAAAGTATGAAATGAGGGTCAACAGCCTGACTGAGGAAAACAACACCTTAAAAAATAGACTAACTCAAATGGCAAAGGAGGCCCAAAAGGGCAATGAGGAGAAGAATGCCTTAAAGTCGAATTTGCCAGATGGAAAAAGAATCTCAAAAGTTCACTGAGGAGATTCATTCCTTCAGAGTTAGACTGGAGCAAATGGAAGCTAGTGACTTTATGAGAAATCAAGATGCTGTTAAGCAGATCCAAACAAGCGAAAGATTAGAAGGCAATGTGAAATATCTCATGGGAAAAACCACTGACCTGGAGAATAGATCCAGGAGAGACAATTTAAAAATTATTGGACTACCTGAAAGCCATGATCAAGGAAAGAACCTAGAAATCACCCTTCAAGAAATTCTCAAGGAAAACTGCCCTGATGTTTTAGATCCAGAGGGCAAAATAGAGGTTGAAAGAATCCACCGATCACCTCCTGAAAAAGATCCCAAAAAGAAAACTCCCAGAAATATTATAGCCAGGTTCCAGAATCCCCAGATCAAGGAGAAAATACTACAAGCGGCCAGGAAGAAACAATTTCAATATTGTGGAAACACAATCGAATAGCCCAGGACCTGGCAGCTTCTACACTGAGGGATCGAAGGGCATGGAATATGATATTCCAGAGGGCAAAAGAACTGGGAATGAACCCAAGGGTCACCTACCCAGCAAAACTGAGTATTTTGTTTCAGGGGAAAATATGGTCATTCAGTGGAATAGAGGACTTTCAAGCATTCTTGAGGAAAAAACCAGAATTGAATAGAAAATTTGACATCCAGACGCAAGAAGTAAGAGATGCCTGAGAAGGTAATCAGGGAAAAGAAATCGAAAGGAACTTATCAAAGTTGAACTATTTACATTCCTATATGGAAAAGCAATATCTGTGACTGATGATATCTTTCCCACTATGAAAATAATGGAAGAAGGGGGTGTGGTCATACGAATACATATGTGAATGTGTGTGTATATGGTTACAGTTATATATGGATAGAGGGCATAGGTTGATTTTGTTGGGAAGGGAGAGTACTCAAGGGATGAAATTATGAGGTGAGAGAGGAAAGTGGCAAGAGGAGATGGGGAGAGACATGGTAGGGTAAACTATCTCATGTAGGGGAAGTGGGTGCAAAGGAGGGGGAGAATAAGGAAGGCTAAAAAGGCAAAACCACATTCACATTGAATTTGGTTCAGGGAGAAAATGACATACATACTAAATGGGATATCTCAACCTGCAGCAGGATAGGGGGAAGGGGGATGAGAGGAGAGATGATGGATGGGAGGGCATCCTTGGGGTGAGGGGAGGTTAGAAGTACCCACTATAGAAGAGGGACAGGATCATGTAGGGAATGGACCAGGTGGGGGGTGGGATGAGTGGGAGGGAATTATAAGCAGCCTTGTACAATATATCTACTATGATAATGTTTTGCATAGCTAGACATGTACAACATATACTGAATTACTTATATACCAAGAAGGAATGGGTGACAAGGGAGGAAGGAAATGGATCTGAAATTCAAGATCGTAACATTAAATGTTTCAAATATATATATAAATACTATTATTAATACTCTTTTGCCTATAATTGGGAGATAAGATGTGCAGGCATTGGGACACAAAGATTCATCTTCCTCTAATGGAAAAGTCGATGGGGGTATGGGAGAAGGTATGGGAGAGAGCAGATTGGAGGAAGTGATATCTTGTGGGACTGCTATTCTGGGAGGTTGGGTAGGGGAATAATGGGGGGAAAATGATTGTAACTCAAAATCTGGCGGAAATGAATGATGTAAAACAGAAGTTAATAAAGTATTTGTTTTAAAAAAAAAAAAAAAAAGAAACCCATTTCTCAGTTTTCTATTCTTTGTTCTATTCCACCAGAACATCATGGTGCTGGGTCTCAAACATGGGTTTCCCCCCCCTTCCCCTTTTAAAATGTTGGCAGCGCTCTTTTACATCACTGTCACTTTCCCATGATTCCCCTCTCCCCCTCAGTATATCCCTCCCTCCCTCATTGTATCCTTCCCTTTTCAGTGTATCCCTCCCCTGTGATAAAGAAGCACAGTGAAAAAAAAAATGTTTGTGTAAAGAAGTGAGCAGAGAATGTTTTAGCATCTGTTAATATAGATACCATAAAGGGGAACTAAGCTCATTCCCTGAAGAGATGAATATGATGGAAGCTTTAGCCCAAGGATAGTGCTCTGAAATGACCTTTGTTGATCTCTCTCTTCAAAGTTCTAGCTCAAGCCTACTTTTCCTCTGCCTTGCTCCTATTGCTCCAAAGAGTTGATTCCTATTGCATGTGAATCTTTTGGATAAGCTTTGGAGATTCCCACTCCTCCTTCCCCCACCTAACTCTCTATATCTTCCCTCTTCCCCTCGTACTCCTATTTTTTTCTCCAGAGAAATTTAAAATGCCTATAGTAGGAAAAAACAAACATGTCTGCCATTCAGTCCTGACCCCACAAATAGCTTCTTTTCCTCTACAACAGGGAAAGAAATATAACTCCTAGGGTCTTCAGTGACATATTGCACCTCACTAGGAAAATAGACCATGCTGATGAGGTATGGGCTCTGGGAGTCCCCTTGAGCTCTCCTTGAATCCTTGAGGTATAGGCTCTTGAATGCTGATTAAATTTTCTCATTTGATGAGGCATTTGCATGAGACAATAAGCCTTATATTGTGGCTCAGCCCAAGACTCTGTTACTAGACTTCACACCCTTGAGCCTATCAAAGTGTCAATCTACCCTTGATGTGGCCTAGCTCACCATTGTCTGTGGTCTCCAGGTGGCCTTCAGGGAATTCCCACCCTTAATCACCCATTGACCTCATTAACTCCTCCTGAAGACTCTCTTCAAACTCCTCCCCTAGACCAGCCCTAGATTCTTCCCACAACCTTCTGTATATAAGAGTCCATCCTATCTTCATGTTTGTGAGAACAGCATGGAAGAGGGAGAGCATCATAGAATGCATAGAATGGTGAGAGCTCCATAGAAAGGTGAGAACACCATAGAATGACCTAGCACAGAATTACTCTGTGTCCAATGCAAGTGAACCTTTAATAAACTTTACTTTTCTTTGGCTGTGAGAAGATTTGAGTAAAATTCATTCAGCAGGACCCAGCTTGTTGGTATTTTGGGGTCTCCAGAGTAACCCTAACCCTCTTGATGGGTAACCTCTTCATTTTTATGGTTCCCTGATACTGGAAACACTGATAGAATCAAGTTCTTCTCCAGCAAGGACTGGAAGGTATGTAAGACTCTCTCTTTCTCAGAACAAGGTTCTCAGGAAAGACTGTGAGATGCTTTAAGCTAGAGCCCCTCCACAGAGGGGCAATGGGGACCAATTAAATAACCCCTTTCCTATGGCTTCAACCCCAGCCCTTCCCCCCTCAGCAACTCCTGCTCAGGTCACTGAGGCAGCTCCCCCACCCCCTTCTGCTGCACCCCAACCCTTTTCCCCTTGGTTTCCCTTCCCTTTTCCTCTAGCACAGCACCCTTTATTTCCTGTCTCCTACACCATCCATATCTCCTACCCTGCATCTCCCAGCATGATCTCTTGGTCCCCTTCAGCGACCCTTGCTCAACTCCAGCCATTGGTCAAGCCTTCCTCTGTGGCCCCTCCCCCTGAGGCAACACCCAATCAGGCCTCAGGCCCTACTCCTTTTCTGACCTCTTCCACTCCTCATGTTCAGGCTGACTTTGCCCCTTGCCAGCCAGATATCCCAGTCTTACAGTCTGATCCAGTTCAGCCAGCAACCCCCACTCACTCTCTCACAGAAAGTGGGACTTCCAATCTCCTTTCCCAACCCTCTGTCCCCACACCACTTTCAGGACTTTGTCCTTTAAGGGAAGCAGCTCCCTTGTCAGGTGAGACAACTAGAGTGCATGTCCCATTCGCCATTTTGGATCTCAATCAAATTAAAGAAAAGTTGGGTAAATTCTCCAAGAACACAACAAAGTTTACTGAAGGCTTTTGGGACTTATCCCTGCAATTTGGACTTTCTTGGGGATTTGTATATCCTCTTCTCTACCTGTTCTTCCACTGAGGAGAAGAGGAGAATCTGGGTACAAGCCCAAAACTTTGGGGATCATTTGGATAGCAATGACCCCAGAAAATTCCCCCCAGGAATAGCTGCTGTTCCCACTAGTCACGAAGGATGGGATTATCATATTTGGGAGGACAGGGAGAAGAGAGACCATATGGTACTTTGCCTGTTAGAAGGCCTAAGAACTGCATTTCGAAAGCAAGTAAATTATTGGAAAGTTAGATAAATTTCTCAGACAAATCAAGAAAACTTCACCCTTTTCCTAGATAGACTTGTAGAAGCTATTTAAAAAGTATACAAATTTAGATCCTTACTCTATAGAAGGGGCAGCAATCCTTATCATGCATTTTATTAGTCAATCTGCCCCAGATAATAAGAGGAAACTTCAGAAATTGGCAATGGGACCCCAAACACCTCAGGCTCAATTACTGGATACAGTTTTTGTAGTCTTTAATAAGAGACCTGGTTACAGCAGAGGAGAAAGAATGCAGAGAACAAACCAGACAGAAAACATGCTCAATTCTTGGCTGTTGCCATGGCCAGGAAAAACCCCTCCAGGGGACCCACTTGGAAGAAACCCAGTCACTTGGGCAGGGAGAAAACCTGCTTTGGATGACTCAAGGAGGATCACTGGTCCAAGGAGTGCTCCTCCAGGGCACCCCCACAGAGGGAGCCCCAGGAACCAACTCAAGAAGTGTGCCCAACTGACCAGGAGGGACATTGGAGGAAGGATTGTCCCTGAGTTTGGAAAAGTGGTAGAGCCGCCTCCCAATACCCTGTCCTCTAGTCTTCTCAAGACTTGGAGTGAAGGAAAGCCTGGCACTTGGCAGTGCTCTTGCCTTCTCCATTTCCCTTGCTGAGCTCTGGGCAAGCATTAAGGCTGAAGGTAAAGTTACCCACTTTATTATGGCTAAGTTCTCTGTTCTAACCAGTCAGGTCATGGGCATGGAAGGGGAAACTTAAGGGATGTCTCCAGACATACACAGTCCCCTGCCTACTTGAGGATCTGTTTGAACACTACTTCCTTATGCTCTTCTCTTATCCTGTCCCCTTATTGGAAAGGGAGCTGTTAGTGAAATTGGGAGGCCAAATTTCTCTAGTTTAGCCTCCCAGATCTCCCCATGTTCCCTCAGAAGTCTGATAGTTGAGTCAGTAGTTGGGATCAGGAAATTCCTGGGTGAGCTATTTCTGCCACTCCAGCATTTGTTTGACTCCTAGATCCTAAAGTGTTCCCCCAGAGTGGTTTATATACAATTAAGCCCAAAGCCTGGGAGGGACTACAATCATTAATTGCTACTCAAGGCCCAGACCACCAGGTGAAAGATTTTGAGACTTTGAAAACTAAACCGGCCAACATTCCAGCTTTACCCGATCTAGTAAAAACCTTTCACTCTCTATGATGATGGAAAGAGAGAATAGACTTTGGGAGTTATTGCCTGTTTTTGAAATCTATTAGATTCTGTAGCTGCTATTGTTTTCCACGTGCTAAACGTCCATGGAGCAATTTAGAAAGAAAATGGATATCTGACAACATTTTGGCCTTGCCACAGTCATATTTAATTCCTACTAAGGAGATTGTCCTTTATCTATTTTTTTGTGCCATTTGGTCTTTGTTTCTTTAACCTCCTTGCCAGTTTTGTTTCCTCCAAGGTTCAAGCCATCAACTTCTGGATGACCACTAAATTTCTGACTGAATCCAAGTTCTCCAGTCCACTGGACCTGGCATCATCCACATTACAGATTCTGACCTTTTGAATGTGAAGTACTTGAACAGGACACAGAGAGTCAGGGACAACTCAAATCCCCTTATCCGCAGGAAGCACTTTCAGAGCTGAGACCTTGACCCTTTACCCCAAAGGAATTTGGGTCGCATTTGTTTGAGGGGGAATGATGAGGTATAGGCTCTGGGAGCCCCCTGGAGCCCTCCTTTGAGTCCTTGTGGTACAAGCTCTTGAACTCTGATTAAATCATCTCATGTGATGAGGCAGTAAGCTTTATATTGTGGCTCAGCCCAAGCCTCTGTTACTAGACTTCACACACTCTGTTACTAGACTTCACACTCTTGAGCCTATCAAAGTGTCAATCTACCCTTGACCTGGCCTAGCTCACCATTGTCTGTGGTCTCCAGGTAGCCTTCAGGGACTTCCCACCCTTAATCACTCATTGACCTCATTAATTCCTCCTGAAGACCCTCCCCAAACTCCTCCCCTAGACCAGCCCTAGATTCCTCCCACAACCTTCGGTATATAAGAGTCCATCCTATCTTCATCTTTGTGATAACACCATGGAAGAGGTAGAGCCCCATAGAATGGGGAGAGCACCAGAGAAGACTTGAGTCAAATTCATTCAGCAGGATGGAGCTTGTTGGTATTTTGGGGTCTATAGAGCAACCCTAACCCTCTTTATGGGTAACTTCTTCAATGCCTTGCTGAAATTACTGTTACATTTATCAGGCTATTCCTCACCACTAGGAAGGAAGTAGGACAATAACAAAATCTAATGCCCCCATCATTCACAAGTGGAAAGGAACTGCTAAGTGTTATAATAAGTCTGGTGATTTCCCACAAGGACTTTGGCCCAGGTACATTTCACAAGGACTAAACCTACTGGCCAATTTTACATTGCCAAAAGGCAAAGTTATGGTATAGAGAGTGTTAAATCCACTTTTTTTTGGAAGGGGAAAGGCAAAACAATTGGGGTTAAGTGAATTGCCCAAGGTCAGACACCTAATAAGTGTCTAGCGTCTGAGGCCAAATTTGAACTCAAGTCCAGCTGACTCATGCTCTACTCACTTCACCACCTAGCTGCCACTCAAGCTACTTTTTAAAACCACAGAACCCACAGTCTAATGTGGCAAAGGCAGAGCAATGCCCTTCTTCCTGGAAGAGATATAGAAATACAAACATACAAGCAAAAACCCAGGAAAGACAGACCTTCTTTTAGGATTCTGGAGTTGTTTCAGCCTATAATATCAACAACTAGGTGAAGGAAGAGGTGGCCTATTTCTAGTGCTGATGGGTCAGCTTCAGTAGGTCTAGTTGAGGTCAAATTGGAACAGATATGATCACCTGAAAAGTCTGTGGCAATGAGATTCCTTGTGACACAAAGCAATGACATAGCCAATTCCACAGTCTGCATTTTACAGATGAGGAAATGGGGTGAGATTAAATGACTTGCCAAAGGTCACACAGCTAATATACATCTGAGGCAGGATTTGAACTCAGTTCTTCTTGGCCATTATCCACTATGCGACCTAGCTGCCTCTTAATGAAATGAAATTATATGCACAAACCCTTGTGGAAGGGCATGGTATTTTATTTAGCCTGAACAGTTTTCATTAGGTGTGTGTCTATCAATGCATTTGTGATTGTGTGTGTGTGTGTGTGTGTGTGTGTGTGTGTGTGTGTGTTGAGATATAGAGGGAGGGGAGGAGGAAGAGACAGAAGAGAGAGAGAGTGTGTGTGTGTTTTATGACTATATTTGGGGTTTTCTTGACAAAGATATTCGAGTGACTTGACATTTTTTTTTTCCAGATCATTTTACAAATGAGGATATGGAGGCAAACAGGGTTAAGTGCTTTGCCCAGGATCACACAGCTAGTAAGTTTCTGAGACCTGATTTGAACTTAGGAAGGAGAGCCTTTCCTACTTCAGGAATGGTACTTTATTCACTGTACCCCCTAGCTGGATAGATAGATAGATAGATAGATAGATAGATAGATAGATAGATAGATACAGAAAAGCTATGGTTAATTGACAAGGACCTTATGGGTAAATGACAAGGACCATTTCTATACATCTCTATACAGAGAAAATGTTCTCTGCTCTGCTCTGCTGTTTCTCTAATCTCCCTAGATTCCATAGAAACAGATTTACAGTAATTATTTTTATCTCAATTGGGTTGAGGTCAGGGAACCCTAAAATGTTGAACTTTAAGGTTAGGGGTGCTCAAGACCTCAAAGTACCAACATGCCAGGTTCTGCTGAATGAATTCTACTCAAGTCTTCTGTCAGCCGAAGAAAAGCAAAGTTTATTAAAGGTTCACCTTAATGGGTAGACTCTCAAGGAGCTGTATCTGTGATGCTTATATTGGACAAGCAGGCCAGAATAATCTGACACAGAGTGGATCTCTGCTAGATAATTCTCCACTCCTTCATGGAGGTAAGATGGAACTTATATTCAGAAAGATTGTGGGAGGGTTCTAGGGGTGGTCTAGACGAGGAGTTTGGGGAGGGTCTTCAGGAGGTGTCAAATGAGGCCATACTCCAGTGATGAGAGATTAAGGGTGGGTAATAGCCAGAAGCTACCTTGAAAGGATGGGCAGTGGAAGGCTAGGCTAGTTTAAGGGCAATAGATTTGAGTATAGATACTTTGAGAGGATCAAGGGGGTGTAGCTGGACAATGGAGGGCTAGACTAGTAAGAGTAAGAGATTTGGGCCTACCTATAATGAAAGGCTTATGGCCTCAGGAAAATGTCCCATGTGGGAAGATTCAAGGAGAGTTCAAGGGGGTTCCCAGAGCCTGTACCTCAGCAAATTGAACCAGAAATGGAATATAATTATTTCCTCTATACTTCTACAGCCAAGTACTTGAAAAATGATCCTTCTCTGACATTATGCCTAATTTATTTTAACCAAACATACAAAAAAAAAAAACCAACTCATTTATACACTAATGTGACTCCTAGTTTTAAGTACCTAGAACTCAAGGTTTTGATATTGTCACAGTACTTATCTGTCTATTAATGGCTTCTACATTTTTTTTTACATCCTTGGGCTTGGTTTTTATTTATTTATGTTTTAATTAAACAAATGCTTTATTAACTTCTGGTTTACATCATTCATTTCCACCAGATTATGAGTTACATTTTTCCCCCATTTTTTCCCTACCCACCACCCCAGAATAGCACTCCCACTACATATCCCCTCATCCAATCTGCTCTCTCCCATATCTTCTCCCATACCCCCTTCGACTTTGCCATTAGGGCAAGGTGAATCTCTCCGCCCCAATGCCTGGACATCTTCTGAAACATTTAATTTTAAAACTTTGATTTTCAGATACATTCCCTTCCTCCCTTATCACCCACTCCCTCTGAGAATATAAGCAATTCAGTATGTGTTGTACATGTATAGCTGTGCAAAACGTTACCATAGTAGATATATTGTAAAATACTGCTTATATTTCCCTCCCACCTATCTCACCTCCCACCTGGTCCATTCCCTACTTTGATCCTGTCCCTCTATTAAAGTGGGTACTTCCAATCTCCCCTCCCCCCAGAATGCCCTCCCCTCCATCATCCCCCCTCTCATCCTCCTTTCCCCTATTCAGGAGAGTGAGTGAGGGTAAAATATTCCATTCAGTATGTATGTGGTTCTCTCCTTGAGCCAACTTTAATGAGAATATGCTTTTGCCTTCCTGTCCTTCCCTTCCCCTGCAACTATTTCCCCTTGCCTCTTCTACATGAGATAGTTTACCCTACCCTGTCTCTCTCCATCTCCTCTTGCCACTTTCCTCTCTCACCTCTTGACTTCACCCCTTAAGAATCATCCCTTCCTTGGGGCGGCTAGGTGGCACAGCAAGCAGAGCACTGGGCCTGGAGTCAGAAGGACCCAAGCTCGGATCCGGCCCCAGATACCCAACATGCAAACAAAAACCCAGCCGTGTGACCCCGGGCAAGTCACCCAACCCCAATTGCCCTCCAAAAAAAAAAGAATCATCCCTTCCCATCAAATTCAACCTTTGCCCTCTATCCATGTATACCTGGGAAGACATGCCAAGTACCCTTCTTCAATTATTTTCATAATGAGAGAGGTTTCATCAAACACAATTATTGTTTTTCCATGTAGGAATGTAAATAGTCCAACTTTGATAAGTTCCTTTTGATTTCTTTTCTTGATTACCTTCTCAAGCATCTCTTGCTTCTTGCATCTGAATTCCAAATTTTCTATTCAACTCTGTTTTTTTCATCAAGAATGCTTGAAAGTCTTCTATTCCACTGAATGACCATATTTTCCCCTGAAACAAGATACTCAGTTTTGCTGGGTAGGTGACCCTTGGCTTCAATCCCAGCTCTTTTGCCCTCTGGAATATCATATTCCATGCTCTTTGATCCCTCAGTGTAGAAGCTGCCAGGTCCTGGGCTATTCTGATTGTGTTTCCACAACATTGAAATTGTTTCTTCCTGGCTGCTTGGAGTATTTTCTCCTTGATCTGGGGATTCTGGAACCTGGCTATAATATTCCTGGGAGTTTTCTTTTTGGGATCTTTTTCAGGAGGTGATCGGTAGATTCTTTCAACCTCTATTTCCCCAACTGGATCTAAAACATCAGGGCAATTCTCCTTGAGAATTTCTTGAAGGGTGATTTCTAGCTTCTTTCTTTGATCATGGCTTTCAGGTAGTCCAATAATTTTTAAATTATCTCTCCTGGATCTATTTTCCAGGTCAATGGTTTTTCCCATGAGATATTTCACATTGCCTTCTATTCTTTCATTTGTCTGGATCTGTTTAATAGTATCTTGATTTCTCATAAAGTCATTAGCTTCCATTTGCTCCAGTCTAACTCTGAAGGAATGAATCTCCTCAGTGAGCTTTTGAGATTCTTTTTCCATCTGGCAAATTCCAGTTTTTAAGGCATACTTCTCCTCATTGCCTTTCTGAGCCTCTTTTGCCATTTTAGTTAGTCTATTTTTTAAGGTGTTGCTTTCCTCAGTCAGGCTGTTGACTGTCATTTCATACTTTTCTTGCATCTTTTTCATTTCTCTTCCCAAATTTTCCCCCACTTCTCTTATCTGCTTCTTAAGGTCCTCTATGGCCTGTAGCCAGCTTGTATTTTCATTTGGGGATTTTGCTGCAGGAGTTCTGACCTCACAGTCCTCCTCCATGCTTTGAGCCTCTTTGCCCCTAAAATAGGAGTCCAATGTTGAACTTTTCTGTTTATTTTGTTTCATTTGCCTAGGCATGTTGCCACTTAATTACTTGATTTTGGGGGGCTTGTTGCCACAGTAGGACTCTGGCACCAGACAGGGGACCTTCTGCCCAAATGTGGGGTCTTCACAACTTCCGCCAGTTGGATGGCCTCTGTAAAGCCTCCACCCACTCTGGCAAGTTGGATACCGGCCCCAAATTTCCCCCCCCCCCCAGACCACAATCCAGATCCAGGCAGTTTAAAGCAAAAGCGATTAACCCCCAGACTGATTGCTGGATCTCCCTACCGTTCGAAGACCAGGAGCTAGAGCCACTACTGACACTGCAAAATGGCTTCTGTGCTGCAGTTTTTTTAGCAGCTTTTCACCCCCAGGGGAGGAAGCCACACGTTCCCCAAATACTGGTCCCAAAGTCCATAGGGCACTAACCTCTCACTTTGTCCTAGGCATATCTGTGCTGATAATTCTGGAATCGCCACAATTGCTGGTGTTCTGGGGTCCCTCCAGTGGGCTGAAGACCCGGCCACCCTGGGGCTAAAACCTCGGACCTGGGCTTGGCTCTGCACGCTGCGCTGTTGGTTCCCAGCGTGCTGTACTGCCTGCTCTCAGAGCACTGCGCTGGCCACTCCCTTCAGGGCTGCTGGGCTGTACTCTGCAGGAGGTTAGCTTCTCTGTGCTGTTCTGTGGGTGCTGTGGCTCCAGAAGTGGTTCGGAGCTCCCATTCACATTATTTGAAATTTGGCTTCTACATTTTAAGGGAGGAGAAAATCCATGACATAGTTTACATAGTAGATTAAATTCTTTTCCTTTTCATTACTTGGAGATCACTTACATTTGGACAAAGTGATATTTACAGTGTTCTTGGAATAATTCACTTAGAAAAGGTGTTGTGCCAAAAGAAGTGAGAAAAAAGACCCTCGACACTAAATTTTGGAAGTGGATTTTATTTTTCCAAGGGACTGTCCAAGGTCAAGCCCAAATAGAACAGTGAGTCTGCATGGACAATGCTCCAGCTTTTAAAGGCTAACCCCACTGCCAATGGTCAGGGTATGTGTAAGCTGAGACTAAAATCAGTGATTGGACAGTGTGTATTTGGAATTCCTCTGCACAATTTTATCATAGGCTGAAATTCCCACTCAGAGATCCAGTTGGTGAGGGGCAGGGAACCCAGAATGGGTCTTTCACAACAGAGGTAGAGCCTGAATATGAAGAAAATTCACTTGAAACTAGTCTTGTAAGTAGACTGTGGCAGCAGATGGTAGGGTTAGAAATGTTTCCACCTTCGAATTTCATGGGAGTAAGAAAAAATGATGAAGCTTTTTTGGTTGAATTACTATAGCTGGCAGTCAGTCAATAGACATTTATTAAGTGCCTACCATGTCACAGGTACTGTACTAGGGATACAAAGAAAGACAGTCCTTGCCTTCAAGGACCTCACAATCTTATGGGGGCAAACGACCTATAAAAAGAAACTGAAGGGGAGACAGGTCCTAAAGCATAATGAAATCTCCAGAATAGTTCAGCCTGGTGAAAAAGAAAAGGCCTGTCTAGACAAGCTCCTTAAATGGAGAAGGATTTTAGAGGAGCCCTTTGATCTCTACCCTCTGTCCTCTATCCTCTCCAATCAGAGGGAAATGAGGCAACAAGTCTGTACTGTACTGAATGAGCCATGGCTTTCTCCTGTAGTCTAAGTTTTCTCTGAATCCATGCCACCAGAAGCTTCATAAAACCTCAGGCAACAAAATATACTTTTGCATTAATACCTATAAAAATCAACAACCGACAAACATTTATTAAGTTTCTAGCATGTGCCACACACTATGCTAGGAGCTGGAGATAGAGATGACAATGAAACAGTCCCTTCCCTTGGGAGTCATGGGGAAAGACAATATACATATGCATATAAGAGTATTTTAAATATACTCCTACTTGAGTATATTAGTACACAGACACACACACATATATATGTATATATATGTATGTATATATGCATACATATACATATGCAAATGTATATGTATACATACACATATATTCATGGATACCTGTGTGTGTGATTAGGGGAAAAATTAGCAACTGGGAAACACAGAAAAAATGGATGATGATGGAATCCTTACTATAGAGAAACATTCTGTAAGAGGAAACCACAAATACACATATGCATATAAATAAATACATACAAACATATATGGAGAGAGGGGGGCAGAGATGGAGACAGAGACAGAAAGACAATGCATGATAGCGAGGGAAGACATGTGTAACAGTGAAAATCTGTGAGTACGCCAGTATGAAATGGGGGTTGAGCTAAGTTTTGAAGGAAAATAGGAATTCTGAGAAGCAGAAGTAAGAAGAAAGCATATTTTAAGAATGAGGGATGGCCTATGCAAAGGCATGGAAATGTGAAATGGAATGCCATAAGTGATTAACACAGAGGTCAATTTGACTGACCTATTGAATGCTTAAAAGGGGAATCATATATGTCTAAGAAGGCAGATTGGATCCAAGTGTTAAGGTTATTGAATGACCAAAAAAAAAAAAAGGTTTTATTTGATCCTAGATATAATAGAATGGCCCTGGATATTGTTGTGTAGGGGAATGACATGGTTACTTTAGCAAGATCACTTTGGGAGCTGTATGTAAGAGGAATTGAACAGGGAGAGACCTGAGGTAGGAAGACCAATCTTAAGATTATTGCAATAATCCAGGCATGAAGTGATAAGGTTCTGAACTAGGTAAGTAAAGGTAAGTGGATATATTTTTAAAATTTCATTGAGGTAGAATTGACAATGAATGGTAATTAATTGTATATATGAAATGAGGGAGAGTTAAGGGACACTTCAAGATTATGAACCTGAATGAAAGGATGCTGGTACCCTCAAAAGAAACAAAAATGTTCAGAAGAGGGTTGGGTTTTGGAGGAAGGATAGCAAGTTCTGTTTTGAACATGTCAAATGTCAAAATGTATTTTGAAATTTTAGATAGACAGATAGATAAAAAGTTTAAGTTTATTTAATTCAACTTGCTAATATTTGTTTAGTTAAGTGCCTGGACAAAGTACTATTTGCCGTAGTGCTTATAGGTGATGTGAGTGTGTGTGTGTGTGTGTGTGTGTGTGTGTGTGTGTGTGTGTGTGTGTGTGTAAAATTAACTAAAGCAAGAAATGCATATTATGTTAAGAAACATAGGATCTCGGCCTTTAACTAAATGGCACAGAAACTTTATATTTTGTATAAATTCTAATTAAGATGACTTTATTATAATCCATTTGGAACTTTAGTAAGTACACACAGAAAAGGAATTGAATAAAACAGGGAAAGTGGGGTTGAGTGTCTTTGGGGAATTACCTAAGATTTTAACTATGCCACACCTCCTCGAAACAAAAATAAATAAAATATTTTAACAACAGTATTCTTCTGGTGATACTACAAAGCAGTAAGTTATGGAATAACATATTTTCCAAAAATAGTTAGAAATAACGTAAAGGGCAATGGAAAGAAGTCCATTTTGGCTGTGAGTAGGCCATAACATATCATCAACCAAGAACTGAAGAAAAGATGTAATGTAAAGGATATTATCATAGAGATGTAAATGGAGAAGAAGATATATCAAGAGTGGAGGATAGTGGATGAATTTTATTGAGAAGAGGAAGTAAACTTACAGGTCAGTTGTTACTGATGCCCTATCAATGACCATCTTTGGATAATAAGACTTTTAATTTTTAGAAAATAATTTATCTTTTCTTTCCTATATCTTGAAACTTAGAATTCTTAAGCAAAGGATAAAAGCAGTTACAAAAAATAAAATAGGTAATTTTTATTATGTGAAATTGGAAGACTTTTATACAAAGGAAATACAAAAGCGTAAAAAAGGAAAATCATGAAAAAATATTTTTATTAAATATTTTAATAAGATCTTGATACCATAGATACATAGGCAACTGAAAATACATAAGAGTAATACACATTCCCCAGGGGATAAAGGGTCAAATAATATGAAGGGGAAAATAGTTATCAAAAGAAAAATTGCAAACTATTAACAACCTTGTGAAAAATTACTTCAGATCACTAAGAATAAGAGGAATGAATAGCCAAACAATTATGTAGATTTAGCTCATACGTGAAAAATTGACAAAGATGAAAAAAAATAATCAATGCTGGAGGAGCTGTAGGAAGATTGGCACACAAATATACTGTTGGTAAAGTTGTTATTTGTTCTCTAAGGGTGGGAATTTTTTCTGTGAAGTTTAGATTCAATCAAAGGGCTTCACTTGAGGACCCAGAGGGTTTCAGTGGCCTCAAGGCTGCAGATTCCCCACCCCTGGGACTCAAGACCATTCTTAAAAGCATAATTTGATATTAAGCTACAGTAATGACTAAAGTGTCCATTCCTTGATCCAGGGATCCCATTGCCAGGTATATATTCATACTCTTTAAATCAAGAAAGTGAAAGATTGAAAGAAAGGTCCTATCTGCTCCAAAATGTTTATAGTAGCACTTTTTTGTAATACAAAAAAAAAAAACTGAAACAAAATTTGTGACCATCAATCAAGAATTGGCTCAATAAAATGTGTTACATTATGGTCATAGAATATGAATACATTAAACTAAATCTGAATATGAAGAATACAGAACACCATGGGAAAACTTGTGAAGTGGTACAAAGTAAAATAATCAGACCCAGGAAAACAAGACACACAATGATTACAAAACAATGTAAGTTGGGTGGGGGGAGACACAACAACGGAAACTAAATGCCATATAATCACATAATTGTAGTTATTAAACATTATTAGAAAAAGAGGTGAAAAAGTGTACCTGCCTCTTTTCTTTTTTTTTCTTTTTTGGAGGGCAACTGTGGTTAAGTAACTTGTCCAAGGTCACATGGCTAGGTTTTTTGTTTGTGTGTGTGTTAAACGCTGCCTCTTTTCTTTAAAGAAGTGGTAGACTATGTGTATAGAGCATTGTATATATTATAGGGCTCAAAGTATTTTTTTTCTTTCACTGAACGAAAATAATTTGTTTTAGAAATTCATTAAATTTGTTCAATTTTGGAATGTTTGTTATCTCTCTACTAATTCCATGTACACATTCTTGTTAATAACCTAGCACAGTTGCCAAGAATTCTATATTCACCCTTTCCTCTCTACTCCTCTTCCTTGTATTGCTTTGATTAGTTTTACACATTCTGAACCAGTATTTCCCTTGGCTGCTATGGCTCTTCCCCTGGCAAAAGGATCAACTATTTTCTGGTTAAGGTAATTTCTGGTTGTTGTTTTTTTGTTTCCTTATTTTGCTTTATATCAGTTAAACTTTTGTAGCTAACAGATAGTGTATGTCAGTGTCTTTTCATTTATCCATTTCTTATCTTTTAGCATTAATACCTCATTTAAATAGGTTCAGAGTGAAATGGGACCATACAGGACTGAAAAAATATTTTGTATTTTCCTTAGTATTGCATGTTGCAATAGGCAATAAATTCATTCATCATCAATTGATAATGACACATCAACTGATAATGAACATCTGAATGCCTATAGAGGTTGATCACTGGCAATGAGTAAGGTATTATGGGAACCTTTATTCAAAACTTTTCCAGTCCCCGGCATAACCTTTGGGAATTCAGGGTCACCTTTCCAATACTTTGAATAAATGGATGATAATAATAGTGATAATAGAAGAAGAAGAAGAATGAGAGAAAGAACAAGAAAGAAGAAGATTTTCAAGGTGCTTTCCAAATAGTAACTCATTTTTTCCTCATAACAATACCAGGAAGTATGTCCTATTATTATTCTTTTTTTTACAAATGAGGAAAATGAGGTTGAGAAAGGTTAAGTGTCTTTTCAGAGTTACATGACTAGTGAATGTCTGAAGCTGGATATTATCTCAAGCATTTATGATCCCAAGTCGAGCATGCTAACCACCACACCATCTTAGTAGAGGTGAAGGTGTAACTTATTTAGTTAATGACAACAGCAGTATCATTTTTTTTATTATTTCAAGGAGGTCTTCCTCTGAGAATTAAGTGACTTTATATTTTAGCTTTCTGGGTACCTTGATGTTAGCAAAATTTCTGAACCTCAGAGAAGCTAGAGGACCCATAGTGCTTTAAACAAAAGATGAAGGTTCCTTTTAGGGGGGAGGAGCCAAGATGGCGGAGGTGCTCTGCCCTAGATTACCTCCAAACCATGTAAAAGGGGATTCTGAACAACTTCTGGAGCCCTAGCACCCACAGAACGACAAAGAGAAGCTAACCTCTCACTGAGGACAGCCCAGCAGCCCTACAGGAAGGACCAGCACAGTGGTCTGGGAACCGGCAGCACTCAGAGCACAGGGAGCCTAGCACAGGTTGCCTGAGTCACCATTTTAGCCCCAGGGCGGCAAGGCCAGCAGCCGGCTGGAGCCAAGATGGCAGAGTAGAAAGAGCTCATCCAAGCCAGTCTGCCCCCAGATTACGTCCAAACTAGGTAAAAGGGGACTATGAAAAACTTCTGGAGCCCCAGCACCCACAGAACGACACAGAGAAGCTAACCTCCTGTTGAGGACAGCCCAGCAGCCCTGCAGGGAGCAGCCAGCACAGCGTTCTGAGAGCAGACAGCTCAGTGCTCTGGGAGCTGAGCCCAAGTCAGCTTGAGCTCGGTTTTAGCCCTAGGGCAGCTGGGCCAGCAGCCAGCTGGAGGGACCCCAGAACACCAGCAGCTGTGGCAATTCCAGAATTATCAGCACGGATATGCCTAGGACAAAGTGAGAGGTTAGTGCCCTATGGACTTTGGCACCAGTATTTGGGGAAAGAGTTGGCTTCCTCCCCTGGGGGTGAATAGCTGCTGAAGAAAAGATGCACAGAAGCTATTTTTCAGTGTCAGTGGCTGCACTAGCTCCTGGTCTGTGAACTGTAGGGAGATCCAGCAATCAGTCTGGGGGTTAATCGATTTTGCTTTAAACTGCCTAAATCTGGATTGTGGTCTGGGGTGGAGGTTTGGGGTGGGTAACCAGCTTGCCAGAGTGTGTGGAGGCTTTACAGAGGCCACCCAACCTCCGGAAGCTGTAAAGACAGAAGCTCTCCTGTTTGGTGGCAGAGTCCTACTGTGGCAACAAGCCCCAAAATCAAGTAATTAAGTGGCAACATGCCTAGGCAAAAAACAAAAAAATAAAATAAAATAAAATAAAAATAAATAGAAAAATTCAACATTGGACTCTTATTTTAGGGGCAAAGAAGATCAAAGCATGGAGGAGGATTATGAGGTCAGAACTCCTGCACCAAAATCCCCAAATGAAAATACAAGCTGGCTACAGGCCATAGAGGACATTAAGAAGCAAATAAGAGAAGTGGGGGAAAAATTGGAAAGAGAAATGAAAAAGATGCAAGAAAAGTATGAAATGACAGTCAACAGCCTGAATGAGGAAAATAACACCTTAAAAAATAGACTAACTAAAATGGCAAAAGAGGCTCAGAAAGGCAATGAGGAGAAGAATGCCTTAAAAAGCCGAATTTGTCAGATGGAAAAAGAATCTCAAAAGCTCACTTAGGAGATTCTTTCCTTCAGAATTAGACTGGAGCAAATGGAAGCTAGTAACTTTATGAGAAATCAAGATGCTATTAAACAGATCCAAACATGGGAAAAATGACTGACCTGAAAAATAGATCCAGGAGAGATAATTTAAAAATTATTGGACTACCTGAAAGCCATGATCAAAGAAAGAACCTAAAATCATCCTTAAAGAAATTCTCAAGCAAAATTGCCCTGATGTTTTAGACCCAGTTGGGGAAATAGAGGATGAAAAATCCACTGATCACCTCCTGAAAAAGATCCTAAAAAGAAAACTCCTAGGAATACTATAGCCAGGTTCCAGAACTCCCAGATCAAGGAGAAAATACTTTAAGCAGCCAGGAAGAAACAATTTCAATACTGTGGAAACACAATCAGAATAGCACAGGACCTGGCTGCTTCTACACTGAGGGAAATGAAGAGCATGGAATATGATATTCCAGAGGGCAAAAGAGCTGGGATTGAGCCAAGGGTCACCTACCCAGCAAAACTGAATATCTTGTTTCAGGGGAAAATATGGTCATTCAGTGGAATAGAGGACTTTCAAGCATTCTTGAGGAAAAAACCAGAGTTGAACAGAGAATTTGGCATTCAGCCACAAGAAGCAAGAGATGCTTGAGAAGGAGATGCTGCCACCCATATGCTAAATCAGAAGACTGGAGGAGGATGGAGAGAGGAGTGTGGAGAAAAAACTTCCCAGTGGGGGAGGAGTAAGAAGATAGAGAATTTGGAAATCATTTTTTTAAATAAACAAATGTTTAAAATAAACAAATATATTAATACAAAAAGATGGATAAGCACTTATTGGCTCCATTGTAGAATATATTCTTGTTCAGGTATAGGTTGGCTATGTTTAGATCAGTCAGTCATTCAATAAATATTTATTAAATGCCTACTATGTGCCATATTTTGAGCTAAATTCTGGGGATACAAATATGGGGGAAGAAAGACAATCTAGAAAATGTACCATACCAAATATCAATGTAGAAATCAGAGGGAAAGCTAATAGTAAATCATTTTTACAGCCCACGTTATCATAGGGAGACGCACAGAAATATCTGTGAACACTAGGGGCAAGTTCTAATCATGTGAGTACAAGAAAGCATTCTAACACTAAGAAAGGATATACACCAGGGCAAGAAGAGCTTCAAGATCTAGCATATATTGCCTTCAATTTGTGTATGGTGAAGAAATTGGTCTCAACTGGCATTCCCACCCCTCTCTGTCTAATTCTAGTCATATATCCAGAGCAGACTGTGGAAAAGACCCTCACCTATGTATGACAATCCAGTTTGAAAAGCTGTAGTAGACTATAGGCAGTGTACTGAGCAAATAACAACCAGGAGCAAATCAGTGTTTCAGCTCCAGCTTCCAGACCAACCTGAAGCCTGCAGATGAATAAACAGGACAAAAACCCTAGACCAAAGGGAATCTTGTAGTTGTCATAGTGAACCAGCAAAGTTTTCAAGTTGACTGCCAATAGCCATCTAGTGGATCTCCACATCCCCCCACCCACTCCCCAAAAAGCTATTAAAGTGCCAAGGACACTTAATACACATACCCAGAGGGAAAGAATGACTGAAGAATATTTATAGCAAAGTCTCAAAGGGAAACACAAATTGTATACAAATTCAACCATATTTCTTGGAAGAAATAACATAAAACTTTTTTAAAGTTAAAAATGTTTATGTAAACAGAAAGAATGCAAGAGGAAAGGGGGCGGTTAGGTGGCACAGTGAATAGAGCACTAGCCCTGGGATCAGGAGGACCTGAGTTCAAATCCAGCCTCAGACACTTGACACGTTTACTAGCCATGTGACTTTGGGCAAGACACTTAACCCCAATTACCCTCCCAAAAAGAAAAAAAAAGGACTAAGCTTTCAAAAATTGGGTGGGGGGGTCTAGGTGGTGAAGTGCATAGAGCACTGGCCCTGGAGTCAGGGGGACTTGTGTTCAAACCCAGCCTCAGAGCTTAACACTTACTAGCCCCCAATTTTTCTGTCATCCCCCTCCAAAAAACAAAAACAAAAACAAAACAAACAAACAAACAAACAAAAATGCTGCTATAATGCAAGAGGAAAAAATGGAAAATAAATGAGATCTATGGAAGAAAGAATAAGGAAAAGAATTAGGAGTTGTGAAAATATGAGATACAAAGCCTCATCTGGGCAATAAATTCTCTGAAAATTAGGATTGAAAAAATACAAATTAATGACTCTGTGACATAACAAGAAATATCTTTGAAAATCAAAAAGCAGGAAAAATAGAAGAAAATATACGATATAACAAAAAATCAGCTGATCGGGTTCAGAAGAGAAAATTTAAGAATCAATGGACCATGGAAAGCCAAGACCAACAAAGAGGAGAGCAGACATCATATTTCAAAAAATCATAAGAGCAAAGTGCCCAGATCTCTTGAAATAGAAAGCAAAGTAGAAATAGAAAAAATTCAATAGTCACCTACAGAAGGCAAAAAAAACCACCTAGGAATATTATATCCAACATCAAATGGGGGGGGGTTGTTTGTTTTTATGGGTGGTTTTTTTGTTTTATTTTTTGGGGGTTTTTTTTTGTTGTTGTTTGTTTGTTTGTTTAAGTTGGGGCAGTTTTTCTAGGCAATGGGAAAGAAACTGGTTACATAGAGAAAGACTAAAGATAAAAGTAAGGGAAGGAGTCATTATAGGAGTCATCTGCTGGAGAAGCTGGGAGGAGATAGAAACAAAGGTGCATGTAGAGAGATTTTGGCAAAGAGAAGGACCACCTTTTCAATTTATACCTGAGTAAATGAAATAAACAGGGGAGATTATACATAGTATGAATTAAGAAGTAGTAGGAATGCGGTCTTGGTGAATGGCATCAATTTTTTCAATAAAATATGAGGCAAAACTTTCAGCTGAAAAGGTAAAATTAAGAAAACACTATAGGATAGTTGAAAAGAGGTAAGATTTGAACAGTCATTATGGGAAGTGGAATAGCTAATCAGTTAGGAAGGAATAGAATGTTTTGATGCAGGAAAAGCACAGCTGAGATAAATTTGCAATAAAATTAGCAGGAGATTTCATTTTTTCTCCATTTCCGTTTAATAACAAATGAAAAGGAGCAAAAGAAGCAATTATAAGAATAATCTAGGCTTGGGATTTAGAAAGACATAATAGGCAATAGGACAAAGTTTCAAGAGATTAGTTAAGTCAAGGAAAGCACTGAGCTGGTTCTCCAAAAGGTCAAAAGAGAAGAGGGTATATTCAGTGAAGGGGAAATAGCTTGAGAAAGAACTAAGAGGCAAGTGAATAGAAGCCCAGGTTAGAACAAAGAACAGAGTTTGAGGCCTTAAGACATAGGGAAAGATGAAAAAATAAAAGATTATGATCAAATAAGACAAATTCATAGTTCATAAAAATAAATGTCACACTTGAAGGTGATGACAAAATCATGGATATGGCGGTTTATTATGTGTAGCTTAGGTGGAATGAAGAAGTAAATCATGAGAACTGAGTAGGATTAGAAACTGGGAAATTAAGGTATTTGAGGAAGCATCAATACTTACATTGAAGGAAAAGGGCAAAAGTTGGGAATAAAAAGGCAGGCATTGAACTTTTTGAGGAAGAACAAAAAATGGCCTGGTGATTGATAGATAATAGCCTTCAGAAACTGCACAGGTTGATAAATTTGGATGCCATGAACTTCACAGGAGGAAGTTTTTGCTTAGTAAAAGTGTTAATGAGAGGGTCTAGAAAGTTTCAATGAGGAGAAGAAATCATTCTAGTTCTCTCTCCATAACTGGTAAGAAAGAATAAACAGAAGCACTAGCCCTGGAGTCAGGAGGACCTGAGTTCAAATCTCGCCTCAGACACAACACAAAAAAATAGGCATGTGACCTTGGGCAAGTTACTTAACCCGATTGCCCTACCTTTGCCCCTCCAAAAAGAAAAAAAGAATAACCAGAAGTGGAAAAGATGGTGAAAGAAATAGGGAATTCAGGAGAAAAACAGGTTCCAATGAAATCCACAAAATGGAAGAAGTCTGAAAGGGAAGGAAGGTTATTCATTATGAAGTAGGCATTTCAGAGATTATGTGAGTTAGATCTGGAGTGGGGCACTGAAACCATGGAGTTGGGGGCAATAGCTATGAGAAAATGGTGAATTGGTGATTGGGAATGGAGTTTGTACATTAGCAAAAATCACTGAGTTAGAACAAGTATTTTCTAACCATTTAGAAATGAGTCCAAGGCAGAGTATCATTTATCAGAGAGAAGTCTGTTGAATGAGGCAGAAAATTCAACTGTACAGGTTCTTCCTGTTCAACCTTGTGGCAGATGATTGTTCATATTTTGAGGCCCCATGAGGGCAGGCCACAGACAGGGTAGGAGAAGGAGGCCATCGGGAAGCCTAATCAGGAAGTCACTTGCTTGCCCTGGAAAAGGTCTTGAGGGACAGGAGGTCCCTCAGGGTGGCAGGGCCAGCAGCTGGCTGGAGGGACCCCAGAGGTAGAATAGCACATGAAGGATGGGTAGTGAATTACTTGATCCTGAACAAGAGCAGGACTTTATGGGAAGCAGACAGTCTACTAGGTCTTTATTACTGAGCATGAATGAACTTTTTTGGAACTGAGACCCTCTGTAAAACTGAGAGGTTCATTTTTATAGAATGACAGTTTTGTGCAAACTTTCTTTCAAATATCCACCCTAGCTCCACATACCACCCTAGAGCATATTTCCACTCTTTCCTCTTGGGCTGATAACAATAAGTTCATATATAAGATTAATGTCCTGAAAAACAACAAACAAATTTAAAGTTATATATTTCTGTGCATAATAAAAATGACCTTAAAAAGCTTTTCTCCAGGTCATTTAACTTCTAGGTAAATAGGAACAAGAATTTACAATAAAACTTTAAACCCACAAGGTAGAGAGCATGTTGGCCCCAATTTTGTATATTGCCTTTTGGCCAGTAGTGCTAAATAAATGGTAAATTAGTATTGAAACCTTGTTTAGAAGAAAGATATTTAAAAGGAAAATATATATCTTTTTGACCATTCTTTCAAAGGCTCCTGAACTGAAAAGGAGATAAATTGGGGAATACATTCATCCCTGCTCTAGAACTAACCTTTCAGATTTCCATATATGACTTAGAACATAGACACAGGGATTCTTTGATCTTTGGCATTCCAAGGGGGGCATAGCCAAGATGGCAGAGTAGAAACAGCTCATCCAAGCCAGTCTGCCCCCAGATTACCTCCAAACTAGGTGAAAGGGGACTCTGAACAACTTCTGGAGCCCCAGGACCCACAGAACGACACAGAGAAGCTAACCTCTCACTGAGGACAGCCCAGCAGCCCTACATGAAGGACCAGCACAGTGGTCTGGGAACCGGAAGCACTCAGAGCACAGGGAGCCTAGCACAGGTCTGCCTGAGTCGCCATTTTAGACTCAGGGCGGCTGGGCCAGCAGCCAGCTGGAGGGACCCCAGAACACCAGCAGCTGTGGCAATTCCAGAATTATCAACATAGACATGCCTAGGACAAAGTGAGAGGTTAGTGCCCTATGGACTTTGGGACCAGAATTTGGGGAATGCATCAGCTTCCTCCCCTGGGGGCTAAAAGTCACTGAGGAGACACACCATTTTGTAGTTTTCAGAGGCAGCTCCAGCTCCTGGCCTGTGAACTGTAGGGAGATCCAGCAATCAGTCTTGGGGGGTAATCGCTCTTGCTTTAACCTCCCTGGATCTGGATTGTGATCTGGGGTGGAGGTCGTGGGTGGGTTTCCAGTTTGCCATAAATGGAAGTTGCCCCAACACATGTTTGGGATGAAAATTCCCCTATTTGGTGGCAAAGACATAGTGTGGCAACCAGCCCAAAAGTCAAGTAATTAAGTGGCAACATGCCAAGGCAAAGGAAAGAAACTAAGCAGAAAAATGCAACCCTAGACTCCTGCTTTGGGGGCAAAGAGGGTCGAAGTATAAGGGAAGAGGACTGTGAGGTCAGAAGTCCTGCTCCAAAAGCCCCAGGGGAAAATATGAACGGGTTGCAGGCCATAGAGGACTTTAAGAAGGACTTTAAATATCAAATAAGAGAAGTGGAGGAAAAATTGGAAAGGGAAATGAGAAGGATGCAGGAAAAGTATGAAATGAGAGTCAACAGCCTGACTGAGGAAAGCAACACATTAAAAAATAGACTAACTCAAAAGGCAAAGGAGGCCCAAAGGGGCAATGAGGAGAAGAATGCCATAAAAATTCGAATTTGCCAGATGGAAAAAGAATCTCAAAAGTTCACTGAGGAGATTCATTCCTTCAGAGTTAGACTGGAGCAAACGGAAGCTAATGACTTTATGAAAAATCAAGATGCTGTTAAACAGATCCAAACAAATGAAAGATTAGAAGGCAATGTGAAATATCTCATGGGAAAAATCACTGACTTGGAAAATAGATCCAGAAGAGACAATTTAAAAATTATTGGACTACCTGAAAGCCATGATCAAAGAAAGAAGCTAGGAATCACCCTTCAAGAAATTCTCAAGGAAAACTGCCCTGATGTTTTAGATCCAGAGGGCAAAATAGAGGTTGAAAGAATCCACTGATCACCTCCTGAAAATGATCCCAAAAAGGTAACTCCCAGGAATATTATAGCCAGATTCCAGAATCCCCAGATCAAGGAGAAAATACTACAAGCAGCCAGGAAGAAACATTTTCAATATTGTGGAAACACAATCAGAATATCACAGGACCTGGCAGCTTCTACACTGGGGGATCAAAGGGCATGGAATATTATATTCCAGAGGACAAAAGAGCTGGGAATGAACCCAAAGGTCACCTACCCAGCAAAACTGAGTATTTTGTTTCAGGGGAAAATATGGTCATTCAGTGGAATAGAGGACTTTCAAGCATGCTTGAAGAAAAAATCAGAATTCAATAGAAAATTTGACATTCAGACACAAGAAGCAAGAGATGCCTGAGAAGGTAATCAGGGAAAAGAAATCAAAAGGAACTTATCAAAGTTGAACTATTTACATTCCTATATGGAAAAACAATAATTGTGACTGATGAAATCTTTCTCACTATGAAAATAATGGAAGAAGGGTGTATGATCATATGAATACATATGTGAATGTGTGTGTATATGGTTACAGTTATATATGGATAGAGGGCATAGGTTGAAATTGTTGGGAAGGGAGAATACTCAAGGGATGAAATTATGAGGTGAGAGAGGAAAGTGGCAAGAGGAGATGGGGAGAGACAGGGTAGGGTAGACTATCTCATGTAGAAGAGGCAAGGGTGAGTATTTGCAAAGAAGGGGAAGAATAGGAAGGCAAAAAGGCAAAACCACATTCTCATTGAATTTGGTTCAGGGAGAGAATGACATACATACTAAATGGGATATCTCAACCTACAGCAGAATAGGAGGAAGGTGGATGAGAGGAGGGATGATGGATAGGAGAACATCCTTGGGGGGGAGGGGAGGTTGGAAGTACCCACTATAGAAGAGGGACAGGTTCAAGTAGGGAATGAACCAGGTGGGGGGTGGGATGAGTGGGGAAGAATTATAAGCAGACTTATACAATATATCTACTATGATAATGTTTTGCATAGCTAGACATGTACAACATATACTGAATTACTTATCTCCCCAGAGGGAATGGGTGACAAGGGAGGAAGGAAATCGATCTGAAATTCAAGGTCGTAAGATTAAATGCTTCAAATATATATAAATACTATTATTAATATTCTTTTGCATGTAATTGGGAGATAAGATGTGCAGACATTGGGTCACAAAGATTCACCTTCCTCTAATGGAAAAGTCGAAGTGGGTATGGGAGATGATATGGGAGAGAGCAGATTGGAGGAATCGATATCTTGCAGGACTGCTATTCTGGGAGGGTGGGTAGGGGAAAAACAGGGGTGGGGAATGATTGTAACTCAAAATCTGGTCGAAATTAATGATGTGAAACAAAAGTTAATAAAGCATTTGTTTAAATAAAAAAAATCTTTGGCATTCCATTCCTTCTAGGTCCTCATTAGTGTGCATAACGATAAAATCTTTGAATGTATTTGAACTCACACTATTTGAAGTTATAATTATGTAAAATATGGTAATTCGTTCCAGTCCAATCAAAATATACACTGCAATTTGAACTCCATTTCTACCCCTGATTCTGTTTCTGACCTCAATTCCCTTTCCAAATCTAAACTCTTATTATCAAATATGGAAATAGAGATGTTGTATCAACTAGAGGACAGTATTTGGTCGAGACCTAAGGCAAGTGAAGGAACAGAGAGAAAAATAACACTTCACAATTTTATGTAGCCTTTAAAATTTACCAAGAATTTCCTAACAGCAATCATTTACCATGTGTAAGACAAGCTCACTTTTGCATTTTACATATAATCTGTGGTTCCTATCACTGCAGAAAAGTAGCTTCTAGGTTCATTCAGACTAACTTCAGAAGTCTTGGGAACTTTTTTCTAATAATGCTACATAGCTCATACCCCCAGGTGGGTTTTCCTCTGGTAACACTAGGATTTTATTAATGTCTAAGGTCCCTCATTCAAGCACATATTGAAAATAAATCTGGTTTTATTCAACCTAACCAAAAAATTACGAAAAATTCTATGGGGGCGGAGCCAAGATGGCGGTGTAGAAACAGCTCATCCAAGCCTCTCTGCCGGCAGATTCCCCCCAAACTATGTAAAAGTGGACTCTGAACAACCTCTGGAGCCCCAGCACCACAGAACAACACAGAGAAGCTAACCTCCCGCTGAGGACAGCCCAGCAGCCCTGCAGGAAGGACCAGCGCAGTGCTCTGGGACCTGGGAGCTCGCTGAGCACAGGAGCCGAGCCCAGCCCAGGTCCACGTGAGCCGAGGTTTTAGCCCCAGGGCGGCAGGGCCAGCAGCCAGCTGGAGGAACCCCAGAACACCAGGAGCTGTGGCGACTCCAGAACTATCAACATAGACATGCCTAGGACAAAGTAAGAAGTTAGTGTCCTATGGACTTTGGGACCTGTATTTGGGGAATGGGTCAGCTCCCTCCCCTGGGGGCTAGAAGCAGCTGAGGAGACACGCCATTTTGTAGTTTTCAGAGGCAGCTCCAGCTCCCAGCCTACACATCGTGGGGAGATCCAGTGATCAGTCTTGGGGGGTAATAGTTCTTGCTTTAACCTCCCTGGATCTGGATTGTGATCTAGGGTGGAAGTCATGGGTGGGTTTACAGCTTGCCAGAAAGGGAAGTTGCCCCCCACATGTTCGGGACGAAAATTCCTCTATCTGGCCTTAAAGCCATACCGTGGCAACAAGCCCAAAAGTCAAGCAATTAAGTGGCAACATGCCAAGGCAAAGGAAACAGAAAAATGCAACCCTAGACTCCTATTTTGGGGGCATAGAACGGGAAAAGGACTGTGAGATCAGAAGTCCTTCTCCAAAAGCCCCAGGTCAAAATATGAGCAGGTTGCAGGCCACAGAGGACCTTAAGAAGGACTTTAAAAATCAAATAAGAGAAGTGGAGGAAAATTAGAAAGAGAAATGAGAAGGATGCAGGAAAAGTATGAAATGAGGGTCAACAGCCTGACTGAGGAAAACAACACCTTAAAAAATAGACTAACTCAAATGGCAAAGGAGGCCCAGGAATATTATAGCCAGGTTCCCGAATCCCCAGCTCAAGGAGAAAATACTACAAGCAGTCAGGAAGAAACAATTTCCATATTGTGGAAACACAATCAGAAAAGCACAGGACCTGGCAGCTTCTACACTGAGGGATCAAAGGGCATGGAATATAATATTCAAGAGGGCAAAAGAGCTGGGAATGAACCCAAGGGTCACCTACCCAGCAAAACTGAGTATTTTGTTTCAGGGGAAAATATGGTCATTCTGTGGAACAGAGGACTTTCAAGCATTCTTGAGGAAAAAACCAGAGTTGAATAGAAAATTTGACATCCAGACACAAGAAGCAAGAGATGCCTGAGAAGGTAATCGGGGAAAAGAAATCAAAAGGAACTTATCAAATTTGAACTATTTACATTCCTATATGGAAAAACAATAACTGTGACTGATGAAATCTTTCTCAGTATGAAAATAATGGAAGCAGGGTGTATGGTCATAGGAATATGTATGTAAATGTGTGTATATATGTTTACAGTTATACATGGATAGAGGGCACAGGTTGAATTTGTTGGGAAGGGATGATACTTAAGGGGTGAAATTATGAGGTGAGAGAGGAAAGTTGCATGAGGAGATGGGCAAACTATCTCATGTAGAAGAAGAAAGGGGAAGTGGTTGCAAGGGTCGGGGGGAGAATAGGAAGGCAAAAAGGCAAAACCACATTCTCATTTAATTTGGTTCTGGGAGAGAATGACATACATACTAAATGGGATATCTCAACCTGCAGCAGAATAGGGGGAAGGGGGATGAGAGGAGGGATGGTGGACGGGAGGGCATCCTTGGGGAGAGCGGAGGTTGGAAGTACCCACTATAGAAGAGGGAGAGGATCAAGTAGGGAATGGACCAGGTGGGGGATGGGATGAGTGGGAGGGAATTATAAGCAGCCTTGTACAATTTATCTACTATGGTAATGTTTAGCATAGCTAGACATGTACACCATATACTGAATTACTTATCTTCCCCGAGAGAATGGGGGACAAGAGAGGGAGGAAATGGATCTGAAATTCCAGGTTTTAAGACTAAATGTTTCATATATATATATATATATATAATCATTATTATTATTATTATTAATAGTCTTTTGCTTGTAATTGGGAGATAAGATGTGCAGGCATTGGGACACAAAGATTCACCTTCCTCTAATGGAAAAATTTGAAGGGCGTATGGGAGAAGATAGGGGAGAGAGCAGATTGGAGGAAGCGATATCTTGTGGGACTGCTATTCTGACGTGGTGGGTAGGGGAAAAACGGGGGGAAAATAATTGTACTTCAAAATCTGGTGGAAATGAATGATGTGAAACAGAAGTTAATAAAGCATTTTTAATAAGAAAAAAAATTTAAATGAAAAAAAAAGTTCCCCTTCTCTCTGCGTTCACAAGAATTTCTATTCCCAAATTCAGTTCCCTCAAGGAGTCAGTAGGGTGTTTTTCTGAGACAAGAAAGTGGTATAACTATGGCAAGCTAGAATGTACTTCACTGTCTTCTATTTCGCCCTTTTACTTTTTCCTCCTATTTCTCTGCTGAATGAAATGTATTTCTGTAAAAAAAAAAAAAAAGCGTGTGTGTGTGTGTGTGTGTGTGTGTGTGTGTGTGTGTGTGTGTGTGTGTATTCTCTCCTTCAACTAGTTCAGATGAGAGTGAGGTTCAAGTGCATTTGTTCCCCCAACTCCTTTTTTTATATAAACTTTATTCACACACTGATTATATGAGATGTTTCACAATTCTTCTCCCCTCCCCCAGTGTTTTCTTCTTTCCTCACTTTCCTTTATTCTTTTAGGATGATCAAATCATAATAAAATCACTCCCAGGCTTGCTATTTAGAATCCTTTTAATACCTGATAAGGAAAAAGTTCTAAGAAGATATATTTGTCATATCCTCATACTAGAATTTAAAAGTTCACTCTTATTTAGTCCCTTATAATTGGTTGTTCATGTTTACCTTTTTATCTTTCTCTTCACTCCTATGTTTGCACATTAAAATTTTTAGGAAGCTCATGTCTTTTCATCAGGATTGCTTATAAGTTTTCCATTTTATAAAAAGTCTATTTTTCTTATGTAGGAATATTCAGTTTTATTAAGTAAGTTATTTCATGGTTGTAATATGCATTGCCTTATGAAATGTCATGATTTCCATGCTCCGTTGTGGTGGTGGCTAAATTTTGTGTGATGCTCACTGTGGCTCCTTAGCACTTTTATTCCTTCTTTCTGTCTTGCAGTATTTTTTTCCCTTAACGAATAAGTTCTGAATTTTGTCAATAATGTTCTTAGGAATTTTCATTCTTGGGTTTCTTTCAGGAAGAGACTAGTGAAGGATTTCTATCTCCAATTTTCTCTCTGGTTTTAAGAGATTATTTATGTAGTGTTGGCTTTTTTAAAAAGAATTCTTGAAATAGGATAGCTAGTGTCTATTTTTCTGTCATATTTTCATGTAATCTAATGATTCTTACATTATTTTTCTTTAATCTGTTTTCTATGTCAATTGTTCTTGATATTCAACCCTTTTCCATCTATTTTTAAAGATTTTGACATGGTTTACATATCTTTTGTTGTCTCATGGGCAGCTTCAATTTGGTGCATTCTAATTTTCCGAGAGTCTGTTGATTGGGCAAGGTTTTATGCTTCTTGTGCCATGCTATTAATTCTCTTCCCAGTTCTCTGTTCCATAATTCTTGTTTCTTTTTGAATATTTCCTCTAGCATTCTTATATCATATTTTCATTCAGAACACTTATCTTTAGAATCATACAGTTGAAAAAGACCCTAATACAACCTCAAATTAGGGAACAGAAGCCCAGAGAAGCTAAAAATTATTTCTCTCAAAGTTACACTGAAAGTTAGGAATAGGACCAAGACCAGAATTCAAGTTTCCTGTCACCCAGACCAGTGTGCTTTCCCTTGGAATGTTTATTCCCACAGAAACTTTAGGAAACTGGAAAGAGTGTGAATTACTCTTTTAAACTGGGGGCATTGAGATGAGATTAAGTCATATTTCCAAGTTCATATGGCAAGAAAATAACAGAGCCTGGGCTAGAATTGCAATCTTCTGTTTCCCATGTCCAAGGGGTCTTTTCACTTCACTATAGCACTTCTTGGGAAGGAGGGAGCATGGATACATATCTTGCCTTGGGAAAGTCAGAAGATGAAACAGCCACAACAATGACAACAACTGCACACCTCTTACTGAGCCTCTTGCTATAGCAGACTTACTGAAGAGCAGCACATCTCTCTACCTGCCTTGCTGTGTTCTTGAATTCCCTATGCAACTAGCCTAGCCCTTTTATGGGACAGTGCTGCTGAAGAGCACAAAGAAAGATGAAACACAGCCCCAGTGGGGAAACAACCTTGAACTGCCTTTCTCTACACTACCTTCAGAAGATAAAGCATTCCACTGCTTAAAGTCACCCCCCCATCTTCTTTCTATGCTTCGCCTCTCCTCTTCTCTCTTCTCTCTCCTTTTCTTCCTTTTTCAGCATCCACTTCTTTCCTTTTCTCCTCCCCTCATTTTCCCCTTTTCTTCTTTCATTCCCTTTTTTCTTTCTCTCTTTTATTCTCATTAATTAATTTATTTTAGTTTCCAAAGTTCACTGCCATGGGACTTTGAGTTCCAAATTTCCTCTCCAATTCTACCCTGCCCAAACCCCATGACTGTTTGCATTCTGATTACCCTTTCCCCTTCTCTGCCTTCCCTTCTATCAATGCCCCCTTCTTTTATCCACTTTCCTTCTATTTTCCTGTAGGAGAAGATAGATTTATATATCCCATTGAATATATATCAAATTTCCCAGTATCATTCCATATTAAAACTTTGAGCTCCACATTCTCTCCCTTCCTCCCTCCCTACCCACCCTCATTGAGAAGGCAAGCAATTCAAAATAGGTTATAGATATGTAGTCATGCTAAACACTTCCATAACAGCCATGTTGTAAAAGACTAGCTGTATTTCCCTCCATCTTATCCCATCCCTTCATTTTTTTCTATTTTCTCCTTTGATCTTGTTCTTCCTCAAAAGTATTTGCTCCTGATTGTCCCCTCCTCCCATTTACCCTCCTATCATTCCCCTCTCTTATACCCATTCCCCCTACTTTCCTGTGAGGTAAGATAGATTTTCACAACCAATTGAGTGTGAATGTTACTCCCTCCTTAAGCCAAATTTGGCAAGAGTAAGGTTCATTAGATGTATGTATATATGTGTGTGTATGTATGTGTGTATATATGTGTGTGTATGTGTGTGTGTATAAACATATATGTGGGGGATTTATGGGGTGTACACACACACATACACACACACACACACAAACACACACATATTCCCTATTCCCTCCAAATACCTTAATACTGAGAAAGGTCTCATGAGTTCCAAATATCATCTCTCCATGTAGGAATATAAACAGTTCAACTTTAATATGTCCTTTATGATTTCTCTTTCCTATTTATCTTTTCATGTTTCTCTTAAGTCTTGTATTTGAAAGTAAAGTTTTCTATTCAACTCTGGTCTTTTGATCAAGAATACTTGAAAATCCTCTGTTTCATTGAATGTCCATATTTTCCCCAGAAGGATAATACCCAGTTTCATTTATTAACAAAAAAGGACTTTGACTACTTAGAAATAAAACAATTCATCTTTTCCAGGAATTCTAGCTAAATTTGTGTCCAAGAAGTGTTTTGCTTTGGGGTTCTATTTATTTATTTATTTGTTTGTTGGTTTGTTTGTTTATTCATTCATTCATTCATTCATTCATTTACTTACTTAATTATTTGTTTGTTTGTTTATTTATTTATTTATTTATTTATTATTCTGACAGACTGGTCCAAAATCATCTTTTTTTTTTCAGTGCTAATTCTTCCTCAACATCTCTGCATGACTTCATCTTTCTGGTTTTCCATAAAATTGGGTGGGACTATATAATATCTAATGGAACTGTTGAGTGAAGAAACTCTCTACTATTCTAGGTAAGAACTTTCTCTGTATATGTCTCTGTATTAGAGAGTTGCTTGAAACATTGAGACACTGACTTGCTGAGTGCCCCATAGCCAGTATGTGTCAATTATGGTATTACTCCAAGCTTTGAGACCAATTCCCTATCCATACTTGTTGCACCATGTTTATTGCCTGTTGTGGGAAGGTCAGTACCATGATGCAATCCAGGATGGTTTGGAACATGCCATTTTGGAGAAAGTTGCTTTAGGTATCTCTAGATGCTCTGAGCTCCTTCTCAAGCATCTCTTGCTTCTTGTTTCTGAATGTCAAGTTTTCTATTCAACTTTATTTTTTCCTCAAGAATGCTTGAAAGTCCTCTATTCCATTGAATGACCATATTTTACCCTGAAACAAAATACTCAGTTTTGCTGGATATGTGATTCTTGGTTTTAATCCCAGGTCTTTAACCCTCTGCAATATCATATTCCATGCCCTTCAATCCCTCAGTGTAGGAGCTGCCAGGTTCTGTGCTATTCTGATTGTTTTTCCACAATATTGAAATTGTTTCTTCCTGGCTGCTTGTAGTATTTTCTCCTGGATCTGGGAATACTGGAACATGGCTATAATATTCCTGGGAGTTTTCTTTTTGGGCTTTTTATCAAGAGGTGATAGGTGGATTCTTTCAACCTCTATTTTGACCTCTGAGTCTAAAACATCAGGGCAATTTTCCTTGATAATTTCTTGAAGGGTAATTTCTAGGTTCTTTCTTTGATGATGGCTTTCAGGTAGTCCAATAATTTTTAAATTATCTCTCCTGGAACTATTTTCCAGGTCAGTGGTTTTTCCCATGAGATATTTCACATAGCCTTCAATTCTTTCATTTGTTTGGATCTGTTTAACAGCATCTTGATTTCTCATAAAGTCATTGGCTTCCATTTGCTCTGATCTAACTCTGAAGGAATGAATCTCCTTGTGAACTTTTGAGATTCTTTTTCCATCTGGCAAATTCGACTTTTTAAGGCATTCTTCTCCTCATTGTCCTTTTGGGCCTCCCTTGCCATTTGAGTTAGTCTATTATTTAAGGTGCTATTTTCCTCAGTCAGGCTTTTGACCCTCATTTCATACTTTTCCTGCATCCCTCTCATTTCTCTTCCAAATTTTTCCTCCACTTCTCTTATTTGATTTTTAAAATCCTTCTTAAGTTCCTCTATGGCCTGCAATCCACTCATACTTACCTTTGGGGCTTTTGGAGCAGGATTTCTGACCTCCCAGTCCTCCTCTTGTTCCCTGCTTCTATCCTCTTTGCCCCCAAAATAGGAGTCTGATGTTGCATTTTTCTGTTTATTTTGTTTCCTTTGCCTAGCATGTTGCCACTGAATTACTTGGATTTTGGGCTTGTTTCCACAGTAGGACTCTGCCACCAGACAGGGGAGCTTCCTTCCCAAACATATGGGTCTTCACAACTGCCGGAGGTATTAGTCGGGTGGCCTCTGTGAAGCTTCCACATGCCCTGCCAAGTTGGATACCCACCCCAGACATTCCACAACCCCCCACCCCAGATTGCAATCCAGATTCAAGCAGGTGAAAGCAAGAACAATTAACCCCCAAGACGGATCACTCGATTTCCTTACAGTTCAAAGTCCAGGAGCTGAAGCTGCCACTGGAGCTGCAAAATGGCGAGTGTGCAGTGTCTCCTCAGCTGCTTCTAGCCCCCAGGAGAGGAAGCCAATGCGTTCCCCAATCCTGGTCCCAAATTCCATAGGGCACTAACTTCTCACTTTGTCCTAGGCAAGTCTGTGTTGATAATTCTGGAATCACCACAGCTGCTTGTGTTCTGGGGTCCCTCTGGCTGGCTGCTGGCCTGGCTGCCCTGGTGCTAAAACCGTGGCTCAAGGGGACCTGGGTTTGGCTCCCTGCATGCCATGCTGTCGGCTCGCAGAGTGCTGTGCTGGCCACTCCCTGCAGGGCTTGCTGGGCTGTCCTCAGCGGGAGGTTAGCTTCTCTGTATTGTTCTGTGGGTGCTGAAGTTCTAGAAGTTGTTCAGAGTCCCCTTTTACATGGTTTGAAAGTGGTCTGGGGGGAGAGCACCTTGGCAGTGCTCTTTCTACTCCGCCATCATGGCTCCGCCCTCCTGAGGCTTTTCTTATAAATAATTTGGGAATATTCTCTTTCTCTATGCTTGTGTCTTGAAAGTTCCCGTCAACATAATAGCTCCTTGTGGTATGATTTTCATTTTTGTTTTCCTCATTCTTTTTTTTAAATCAAGAAGAGTGTCTTGTTAGAAAAAAAAACATACAGAAAAAAATACATCCTGTAAGCCATGCAATTTCAAAATGGTTGCTATTGATTTTGAAGATAACACAGGAGAAAGCTTCAGAAGAATGGAAAATATCATGGGCAATATTATTACTCTCCAAATGGTGCCTGAATAGATACCAGTAACTATGAATATATATGAATAGTACGCCTACTTCTTTATCTCTGTATAATCTTTTTGTTTGTTTTTTCCTTTAAACAAATGCTTTATTAACTTCTGTTATACATCATTCATTTCCGCCAGATTTTGAGTTACAATCATTTCCCTTCCCCCTGTTTTTCCGATACCCACCCTCCCAGAATAGCAGTCCCACAAGATATTGCTTCCTCCAATCTACTCTCTCCCATACCTTCTCCAATACCCTCTTTGACTTTTCCATTGGAGGAAGGTGAATCTTTGTGTCCCAATGCCTGCACATCTTATCTCCCAGTTATAAGCAAAAGAGTATTAATAATAGTATTTATATATATTTGAAACATTTAATCTTAAGGCCTTGAATTTCAGATCCATTTCCTTCCTCCCTTGTCACCCATTGCTTCTGGGGAGATAAGTAATTCAGTATATGATGTACATGTCTAGCTATGCAAAACATTATCATAGTAGCTATATTGTACAAGGCTGCTTATAATTCCCTCCCACTCATCCCACCCCTCACCTCATCCATTCCCTACATGATACTGTCCCTCTTCTACAGTGGGTACTTCCAACCTACCCTCCCCCCAAGTATGCCCTCCCATCCATCATCCCTCCTCTCATCCTCCTTCCCCATATTCTGCTGTAGATTGAGAAATCCCATTTAGTATGTATGTCATTCTCTCCCTGAACCAAATTCAATGAGAATATGGTTTTGCCTTTTTGCCTTCCTGTCCTCCCCCTCCCTTGCAACCACTTCCCCTTGCTTCTTCTACATGGGATAGTTTACCCTCCCCTGTCTCTCCCGATCTCCTCTTGCCACTTTCCTCTCTCTCCTCATATTTTCACCACTTGAGTATCCTGCCTTCCCAACAAATTCAACCTATGCCCTCTATCCATATATAACTGTAACCATATACACACACATTCACATATGGATTCATATGACCACACACCCTTCTTCCATTATTCTCATACTGAGAAAGGTTTCCTTAGTCACAGTTATTATTTTTCCACATAGGAATATAAATAGTTCAACTTTAATAAGTTCCTTTTGATTTCTTTTCCCTGATTACCTTCTAAGGCATCTCTTGCTTCTTGTGTCTGGATGTCAAATTTTCTATTCAATTCTGGTTTTCCCACAAGAATGCTTGAAAGTCCTCTATCCCACTGAATGGCCATATTTTCCCCTGAAATAAAATACTCAGTTTTGCTGGGTAGGTGACCCTTGGGTTCATGCCCAGCTCTTTTGCCCTCTGGAATATCATATTCCATGCCCTTTGATCCCTCAGGGTAGAAGCTGCCAGGTCCTGTGCTATTCTGATTGTGTTTCCACAATATTGAAATTGTTTTTTCCTGGCTGCTTGTAGTATTTTCTCCTTGATCTGGGGATTCTGGAACCTGGCTATAATATTCCTGGGAGTTTTCTTTTTGGGATCTTTTTCAGGAGGTGATAAGTGGATTCTTTCAACCTTTATTTTGTTCTCTGGATCTAAAACATCAGGGCAATTTTCCTGGAGAATTTCTTGAAGTGTGATTTCTAGGTTCTTTCTTTGATGATGGCTTTCAGGTAGTCCAATAATTTTTAAATTGTCTCTCCTGGATCTATTTTCCAGGTCAGTGGTTTTTCCCATGATATATTTCACATTGCCTTCTACTCTTTCATTTGTTTGGATTTGCTTAACACCATCTTGATTTCTCATAAAGTCATTAGCTTCCATTTGCTCCAGTCTAACTCTGAAGGAATGAATCTCCTCAGTGAACTTTTGAGATTCTTTTTCCATCTGGCAAATTCGACTTTTTAAGGCATTCTTCTCCTCATTGCCCTTTTGGGCCTCCTTTGCCATTTGAGTTAGTCTATTTTTAAGGTGTTGTTTTCCTCAGTCAGGCTGTTGACCCTCATTTCATACTTTTGCTGCATCCTTCTCATTTCACTTTCCAATTTTTCCTCCACTTCTCTTATTTGATTTTTAAAGTCCTTCTTAAGTTCCTCTATGGCCTGCAACCCGCTCATGTTTTCCCCTGGGGCTTTTGGAGCAGGGCTTCTGACCTCACAGTCCTTTTCCCCCTCTATGCCCCTAAATAGGAGTCTAGGTTTGCATTTTTCTGTTTCCTTTGCCTTGGCATGTTGCCACTTAATAACTTGACTTTTGGGCTTGTTGCCACACTATGGCTCTGCTTCCGGACCGGAATTTTTGTCCCAAATGTGTGGGGGACAGCTTCTGTTTCTGGAAGCTGGAAATCCACCCACGACCTCTACCGCAGATCACAATCCAGATCCAGGGAGGTTAAAGCAAGAGCGATTACCCGCCAAGACTGATTGCTGGATCTTCCTACAGTTCACAGGCCAGGAGCTGTAGCTGCCTCTGAAAACTACAAAATGGCGTGTCTCCTCAGTGGCTTCTAGCCCCCAGGGGAGGAAGCCAATGCGTTTCCCAAATACTGGTCCCAAAGTCCATAGGGCACTAACCTCTCACTTTGTCCTAGGCATGTCTATGTTGATAATTCTGGAATCGCCGCAGCTGCTGATGTTCTTGGGACTCTCCAGCCAGCTGCTGGCCCTGCCCCCCTGGTGCTAAAACCTCTGCTCATGGGGACCTGGGCTCGGCTCCCCGTGCTCTGTGTGCTGCACGCTGCTGGCTCCCAGAGCACTGCGCTGGTCCTTCCTGCAGGGCTGCTGGGCTGTCCTCAGTGAGAGGTTAGCTTCTCTGTGTCATTCTGTGGGTGCTGGGGCTCCAGAAGTTGTTCAGAGTCCTCTTTTACATAGTTTGGAGGGAATCTGGGGGCCGAGTGGCTTGGATGAGCTGTTTCTACTCCGCAATCGTTTTCCTCATTCTTCAAGACTATTTCTTGACCTTGGTATTTATATTAGGGCCAAGCTCTGTATATTTCTAGGAGAAAAAAAAAACATCTGGGATGAGCTTGTATCCTTTGAATACTTTCTTGGAGGTATTCTGACTGCTTTCTTAGAGTTATTTTGAGTTGTGTTATTCCACAATATCAGAGATACCTGAGGCATGTGATATATAAGCTTTCTCTTATCCCAGAGTTATTTGGTCAAAGGCAAAGTTTAGTTGCCTTCCTGGTGTGAGCTCTGCACATTCTGATCTGAATTTGTGTCTTGACTTCTTGGCTTGTCCCAGCTGAATTTCCAGTAGAATGCTGCTAGATTCAGCTACTATCAGAGAGCTAGAAGGTTTTTCTGGTTGAGTTTCAGAAATACAGCTTCCCCTTTGGTCTCAGATTCATGCACTACTTATTCTGCTACAGACTTGCCTGGAGGCTGGAACTATTCTTTTTCTAGGATTTGAGTCACATCACTACTTCTAGCTTCTATATTTAAGTAACCTTGTACACTTCCCTGTGTGAGTCTAGGACCTCTTATTACCCTGATGTATAGAGTCTCCCTTAAATAGAATGCTCCATGCTATTGGTTCTAACTAGACTCCTTCCCCAGGGTCCCTAGACCTCTGTGTTATTCTATGTCAACCTGAGCTGGCAAATTGAGTCATGCTATTTTTTTTCTTGTATTTCTCTGTCATGACTCAGTCTAATCCATTTTCTAGATCTCTGCACAGGATTTGAGGCAGCAGCAGGAGAAGTCGCTCAACTGCATCCTTTCCTGCTCCTGTGGCATTTCCCTACATTTAT
Source organism: Gymnobelideus leadbeateri (assembly GCA_011680675.1). Taxonomy (NCBI): domain Eukaryota; kingdom Metazoa; phylum Chordata; class Mammalia; order Diprotodontia; family Petauridae; genus Gymnobelideus; species Gymnobelideus leadbeateri. The sequence continues at coordinate 69,320 of WOXC01003587.1, forward strand.
AATCATGCTCCTTATGTACTTTTTTACAATGCCTTAAGTAAAGCAATAGATTGATCATATTAACACTCTAAGTACTTTATTGTCTCTGAATAAAGAGATTGAAATCTCAGCTTGGAACATTAGGGAAGCACAAATACATACAGATAAAATATATTTTGAGGCCTGATTGCATAGCATATTGAATGGAGTCATTCTTGAGAGTTCAAGGTATCAGGGTAATTCAATCAACCCCATATTCCCATTTATAATATTGTTGTACGAGAGTATTCTAGTAAAATTAAAACCAGCATCATGGTCTACCTCAAAAAAGAAAAAAAAATAACAAAAATTCAACTTGATATTTCTGCACTAACTGGGCTCAACCTCCTCTTTCTTCACAGTTACGGTGTTTGCTGAGTTACTGCCCAACTAATTTCAATGTGAGAACCACAAATTATAGAGGAAAAGGAAGATTTTCTTAATGAAATCTTGGAAATTTCGGTTTGGAATTAGGAGATGAGATTTAGAATCCTGTCATTGGCACTGTCACTATCTGTGATCACAGGCAAGTCACCTAACTTATTTTTCTACCTCTATGAAACATGGATGATATTTGCCCAATGTCCCAGATTGTTTCATTTTAAGAGATGTTAAAACTCAAAGTTATAGATACATGATTGTATACATACACACATACATATATATCCTTTATATAGCCATATTCAATCATTAGCATCCTTGTAAGCATTGTTCACTTTGTTTTTACTGTGTGACTTATTAGTCCTATCTTTATTGAATAACCACATATTTTATTAAGGAGATTTTGCAGCATTTTAGAGATCAAAATAATAAGCATGATGACTTCCACAAATAGATTCTGCTAGAGAACATAACCATAGAAAGCCTATTTGTTGATGTCCATATATATATATGGATAGTATGTGTTCTCTCTCTCCCTGTCTCTCTCTCTCTCTCTCTCTCTCTCTCTCTCTCTCTCTCTCTCTCTCTCTCTCTCTCTCTCTCTGATTGACTAGCCTCTGGATTCAACCTCTTGTTTCCCTTCTTAAAAGGAATCAGTCTTTCTTAGAGAAACGTTCGGGAGAAGGCTATAGAGATGTCTATTCTTGTCTCCCTTTGAGTCATATCTAGACAGATCTATGTGGACACCTATAACCTATATAGGCAAAATAGAACACACACACTTGTAATATAATCCCTTAGGTATTACACATAATTTTTCTCTTTTTTTAAGGAATCAAAATAACTTCATTGTTATATGGCCTTCTAACCATTGCATCTGCATCCACATTAATCTTCCCTGACCAGTATAGTGAATTTGTTGTTGGCTATTGCTACCATTCTGCTATGGCAACAACATCGAATTTGGCATTAACATGTCAATGGAATGTTATATGTCCACAATTAAAACTTCATTCTATACACATGATCTTTGAATTCCTCAGTGACAACTCACTTGAAAGTCAGGAACTCCAACATATAAATGGGATCATGAATTTTACCGTCACTTAAACTTCTGTTAGAAAACACAACTTTTCTCTGCTTATAAACTTTCTTTTGTACCACACTGATCCCAAATCCTCCAAGCTGGCATGTGTGAAGCAACTGACCAAGCCTTTGAGAGTGTTTTGTGTCTATCTATTCTATCTCCAGAGGTTTGTGTGGGTACTGAGACAACTTTTTCTTTCTTTTGTAGTTTCTGGGACTCTGCAATTAAGTAAAATGCAGTGAAATTGTTCAATAGCACAGCAATAATAGCACTGCTTCTAACACATTTGTAATAAGAACCACCAAATACTAAAAAATTCTTTAAAACTTCATGGGTTTTTTGGATGTAAGTGAATTAGAATAGCTTTTATCTTCTCTAGATCACTGCTCACTTTATTATAAGATACAATGTAACGTACAAACCTGACAGAGATTCTACAGAATTTTCATTTGTCAGCTGAAAACTTTAGACTGCTCTCCTCTAGAAAATCCAACACCTTCATTGGTCTTTCCCTGCAGCCTCTCAGTCTCTTTCCAAGGATGATGCTATCATCATGGTATATCACACTTATTCGTAGTTCATGTTTCCAGCTACTTGCTCCATTAGTCTCTGGAAAGTTGGAGATGCCTCCAGTATGCTTTGGGGCATGCGCTCAAACTGGCAAAAATTAAGCTGGGATGAAAGCAGTGTTCTCTTTGTTTTCCTCCACCATAGGAATCTGATAATTAGTCATTGTACAAGTCTAATATGAGAAATCACTGGCTGCCTCATAGATAATCCAGGGAATTTTGAGCTCTGGATGTGGTACCCTTGGTGCAATTTAGTTCTTTTGTTCAAAATTCAGCAGTCTAAATACATTTTTTCATTCTTTTGGTTGCCAACACGATGAACAACACATGTGATCTGTTGGACTCTGATAATCCCATTAACCATTAGGTTATTGAGATAGTGTCTGAGGCAATTAATCGAAGAAAAAAAAATTGTATATATTTTGCTAAATGGGATTTGCTAAACTGCAGCTTGTGAGTTGTTCCTCAGGTATACACCATATGCCACTCATTCAATGCAAAAGTGAATGCCCTCCTACTTAGTTTCTTCCTTTAAGGCTCATTCCATTCCTTTGGTACTGAGGATTCCCTGAAGTTCAGTTTCTCTTAATCCATTTTAGTGGTGGAAGAGTCAGTGCTCTTGTAGTAATTGCTGTCACTGCTTTGTCTCTATCCTCCTACAAGCCTCTGCACAGATTACATGAATGATCAAAGTTTACTCATGTTAAGTGTCAATTTGAGACTTACATGACTCTCTGTTTCTTATTTGCTGTATTATGCTGATATCCTAACTATACTGTAAATGGTTCCCACTAGAGCTGACACTACTCTAACACATATTCAGTCTGATCCCACCAAAGCAATTGCCCATTGCCTTGTCAACACCAGAAATTTCTTTAGGAAATTTCAGTTACTACAACTTATAACAAGCATGATTATTTGTTGTTCCTCAGCTATAAAGATTTAAGAAGCTATAAAGATATCTTCCATAAATTCTTCTCATGATATGATTTGAACACGATAGTCATTTGTGCTCAGTGAAGTTTTTTTCTGTCACTTCTGCATAAGTTCAGGTAGAAAATATTGAGTAGGAATTATGATGAGGTCTTTCATGGCCCCTCTCCTTTACCCTGAGATAATAATGATGGTTTCATCTTCACCAGCATGAAGATGACATTTTCCTTTTGTGATCATGTGGCTATCAACTTCTTAAAATTTGATTTTCATCTGCCCATCTTCTCTATAAGAGTTAACAAAAGTTGTTCTGTTTCTCTAACTTAGTTCATATTGATACCCTGTCTGGGTATCAATCTGCCAGGGTCTCGATTTCATTCTTCAATTATCTGGTTAAGGAAACAGGTATTGTAAAAATTTCCAATTTTTCCTCATGTATTTCTGATTTAATTTTTATACCTTTAGAGTGATTACCTTGTTTTATTTTTCTAAGATCATGCTTTGTCAAGTATTCCTGAGTTATGTGCAGGTGAGCCTTCCCAGTAGAAATCTTCCAAAGCATCTTTGGGTCTGCTTTCCATTTTATGCATTGAGTCTAACAACACTTTGAAACAGTTCTTTCCAAGTCACATAGGCATGCAACCTCCTCACTCTCTCACTCTTACACATCCAATCCTGATGCCAAGACCTGATGATTCTATATTCATAATACCACTTGTATATAACCTCTTCTCTCCTCTGATGCTCACTACCCTAATGGAGGCCCTCATAACCTCCCACTTAGCCTGTTGCATTAATGTACTGGCTGATTTCTTTGCCTCAAGTCTCTACCCACTACAATCCATCCTCTAGTCAGCTATCAAATTGATCATCCTTAAATGTAAATCTGACCATGTCATACTACTATTCAATAAAAACCAGTGACTATTATTTCTATAATCAAATATAAAAATCCTCTGTTTAGTTATTAAAATATTTTATAACCTTGCCCCTTTCTACCTTCAATTAATTAAAACACAGGCCTCCTTCCTATTTCTCTTAAAATACATTCTGCCTCCCAATTGTGACCAACCCTGGAACTCTCTCCCTCCTTACTTTGCTTCCTAGCTTACTTGACTTGCTTAAGGTCTCAGATAAAGCTACATTTTCTCCAAGAATCCTTTCTCAGTCTCTCTTAATTCTAGTACATTCCTTCTGAGATTATCCCCAATATATCCCATACATAATTTTTTATGGGGCAACTTGATGGTGCAGCAGATAAGAGTGCTGGGCATGGAGTCAGGAAGACCTGAGTTCAAATACTTATTAGTTATGTTACCCTGGGCAAGTCACTTTACCCTGTTTGCCTCAGTTTCCTAATCTGTAAAATAAGCTGGAGGAGGAAATGGTAAACCACTCCAGTATCTCTGCCCAAAAAAACCCTAAAAGGGGTCATGAAGAGTTAGACATGACTGAAACTATTAAACAGCAATAATAATATAGCTTGTTCATTTTTGCCATTTACTTTTTATCTCTCCCTTTATATGGTCTACTCCAAATATAAATAATTCCTTATAAATACATACATTCATAGGATAGTAAGTTTTCCCACAACTATCACTATCATACTTTCACAATATAGATATATGGTGCTAATATTTAACCTAGTAATTTGCCAACTACCCCCCCAAAAAATTGACCAAATCTCCAACAATATCACCTCTCTTATTTCTACCTTTGTCTGTTTCCCTCTGTCTCTCTGTTTCTGTCTCTCTGGCTGTCTCTCCCTTACATATGTGTATATACATATGTGCGTGTATGTAAACATATACATACATGTACTTTAATAGACAATTATGTAACCATAGTGCATTGGCACCATCAAATAAAAAGTATTAACATTAATATAAAAAAGTAGTACATTGGTTCAATGCAGAGGAAACTGAATCTCAGATAAGAAAAACAGAAAACTTAAAGAATTAAAAAGAAGGGTGGCTAGGTGGCACAATGAATAGAACAATGGCCCCGGAGTCAGGACAAACTGAGCTCAAATCTGACTTCAGACACTTAACATACACACACACACAAAAAAAACCTAGCTATGTGACCTTGAGCAAGTCACTTAACCCCAATTGCCCTACCTCCCCCCTCCAAAAAAAGCAAAAAAAAAAAAAAAAGAAAAAGAATTAAAAAGAGAAACAAAACAATTTTTTAAAAGATAGCACTAAATTTCATAACATGGAAAACAATTTCCTTCAAAAGTAAAATCCAAACTGAGGGGTGGGGCGATCCAGTAAAATTCACAATTATTTTTTTAAAGAATATTGAAGAATCTTTTCTCTTTTTTTGAGGGGAAAAGACAAGGTAGTTGGATTTAAGTGACTTGCCCAAGCTCACACAGCTTTTGTGTCAAGTATGTGAGACTGGATTTAAATCCAGGCCCTCCTGACTCCAGGACAAGTACTCTAGTTACTACCTAACTGCCCCACAATAATATTTTAATTAAGTTATAAAAGGAAAAAATAGCAATTAACAAAATATTTTTAAAATTTATAATCAAAATAAAAATTAGAATTCTTACAGCACATGTATAGTAAGCTGAGTAGTATGCTTCTAATTCTGCTTTTAAAACATTTTTTAAAAAAGCAAAAAAATATATTAGAAGTGCATTTAAATTCCTAAAGCAGAGGAAAAGGGGGAAAATGCATCCAAGATGACTTTCTCACTTATAATCAGCAGGTGTCTTTGTGGAAAGTGGTTTGACTAAGGAGGGTTTTCTTCTCTCCTAATATAAAAAGAAACATCATCAATTCTCCTAGACCTCACTTAAACCTTCCTTTTGGTCACTGCCCTCTCATCACATTTTCCCACTGCTCTGTTGTCTCTTGTGGGACAAGGAGGGAGGTTCTTGCCTCAGTTACGCCTGTTCTCTCAGACATATGTGACCACAATAGACTCAATATCCCAGGGCAAAGAAAATACGCTTAAATTTTGACTTTGGGAAAGATTATACAATTATACAAGATATTAATTTAAAATTCATAATCACATATGCCTTTGTATTCCAAATCATATCTCTCCTAAACTTTCATGCATTAAAATAACCTTTGCCCTTTCCCTATTTGTGCTTTCTATAGGAAACATATAAGCACATACATACATACGCACAAAGTAATTTTTATCTAGAAAAAGTTGACTTTGCTATTAATTAAAAGAGAAAAATAGGAGGTGGCTAGGTGGCGCAGTGAATAGAGCACCCAGCCCTGGAGTCAGGAGGACCTGAGTTCAAATCCGGTCTCAGACACTTAACACTTACTAGCCCGTGTAACTTTGGGCATGTCACTTAACCCCAATTGCCCCCCCCCCTCCAAAAAAAGAGAACAATATAAACAGAACCTCAAAGAATAGAAAAACTTTTAGACATGAACTCATTCTTCAGGGGGGTGGGGAAGGAGCTGTTCAGGAAAGTCGCCATCAGCCATCTCAACACTTAAGCATCCCATAGAGGCTCTCGTACTAGCAACCTCAGCTCATCATCTCCCCCTTCTGCCCAGCTATCAGTGAGGAATGCCAGCATCTTCTCTGCTTTATCTGTGTCTTCTGTCAAAGCATCTGAGCACCTGCATCTGCCAGTTTCTGGGTCTACCTTTACTTGTCTTTGTCTACCAACTGTGACTGTGACTTTTGCTATATCACTCCTCTCCAAACTGATAGCAAACTCGTGCCTATCTGTCTTGCTTCAGTGGTCTTCCCCCAGAGTCCTGGTGCTCATTCTAGAAACTACAATCTGAGAGATTTCATTCAACTTGTACATTTCTTCATGTTCTCAGAGGCATTCGAGATACATTATAAAAACAGAATTAAGGATTTCATTTCCTTTGGGGTATTTTTGGGGGGTTGGTCTTTTTGGGGAGGGGGAAGACCGGGCAATTGGAGTTAAGTAACTTGTTCAAAGTCACAAGCCAGTAAGTATCAAGTGTCTGAGTCCAGATTTGAATGCAGTTCCTTCTGACTCCAGCACCAGTGTTCTATTAGCTGTACCACCTAGCTGCCCCAGGGATTTCATTTCTTAGCTATGAAGCCTTTCAGCTCATGTTAAATTTGACTCTTAATTCAACAACAAAAAAAAATACAAATCAGGTCCAGATCTTATGATAAAATCCAGCAGGTCAAATGCAAATAAGACAGACAATTATACTGAAATATTTATTAATTTTAAGTTCTTGGACTCCAGGTTAAAGATCTCTGCTCTAAGACCATAACTATAGAAAAGGTGCCAACTTTCATTGGTAGAACATATTTCTTCACTAGTGAGTACCTTATATCAAAGTAGTCATGAATCTAGTTCTAAACCCTATCACTATGTATGACAAAAAGGTTTTGGAAACAAATTTCCAGGCTGCCTGAAGAGAGTTGGAATTTTCAGTTAGAAATGCCAAATGAACCCTACAGCCTGATAACAATTCTGTAGATAGCAAAGCTATATAAAAATGAGTCATATAAACCAGCTGGACTTTCTTCATGTTGACTTAAATAATAAATAATGTTTTGCTTAGTATTATCTCTGCCCCTACCCCTACATCTGACACAAACCAAAACCTCAAAGACTGCAGCATTTGGGGGGGGGTGGGGAGAGGCAGAACTAGGGAGAAGCGGTTAGGAATTACTTAGACCAGCACTCTTCAATACTTTTTTTGCTAATGACATTATTCTTTGTTATGGAGATTTCTAGTATATTTCACCTTTAATTTAATAATGTTTTAGGAGAGTTGAGAAACTCATGTATAAGTTCCATATGATCGGCATCATGCCTAGAAAAAACTTGTGGCCCCATTAGTGTATTATAGCACATCCTTTGAGAAACACTAGCCCAGACAACTATGTAACCACCAGATGGCAATCATAGATACTCACCTTATCCTATTCAGGAAAAAAAAAAAATCAGGCACTGAGGCACTCTGTGTGACCTTGGGCAAGTCAGTTAGCCTTCTTGAACTGTAGTTTCCTCATTTATAAAATGAAGGGATTAAATTAGATAGTCTCTGGTATCCCTTTTAGCTCTAGATTTTTATATCATACTTATGCCATGAATAGAATATCTACCTACTGGCCAAACTCCACCTCATTTTGGAAATTCCTACTGAGCAATTTCATTGAGTCCTAGTTCAGTGACTTTAGCATAATAGAGTCAATTTCCCAAAGAATCAGACAGTTGTTTTTATTATTGGCATGTAATGAATAAACAAACAAGTGAGTACAAAATGTATATGAAAATACCTAACAACCAGTTACATACCAGTTGTTTTCATTAGATCCTGGGGGTCTCCAGAAATTTCTTTGAACTCAAAAGTTCAAGGAAATTAAAAGTTCAATATTCTTTAAAATAAAGGAATATTGTCAATACAATAATATTTAAAGTGTTTTGTTCAATTTATATATTCAGCAAGACCAGTTACCAAATGAAGACACAGAAACTCTAGAGGAACTCTCACCATCAGTTCTATGACATAAGACATTCCTCTCAGAATCTGCGTAGACTTATAAAAACACAGAAACTTATATGGCTGAAGTTATTCTCAACTTTAGCTGCCTTGTCGTGATGTTTAGAGGGTCCTCTGACTTAGGCCATCTGAGTTAGGCCATCGCTTATCAAGCAAGAGCACCAGAACCAAGAAGTTTATCTCTGTCATACTCTGTGATGTCTATTTATATCTCTCCATATCTCTATCTGTATTTATTTATGTCTCTGTAAGTCTCTCTGTGTGTCTCTTTCTCTTTTCCTTCTAAATTTCTTTCCCTGTGATTTCATTACAGGGAAACAATTCTAATGCTTTTTTTAAAATTCAAGACTGTTTTACACTGCTAAAATTTGAGGACCTTTCCCCCAAAGAACTTTTTTTATATGGTTTATGTCTATCAATATTTACTGTACTAGAAATTAAAACTTCTTAGTATTATTTGATCTCATGGATTTCTTGAAAGTATATCAGGGACTCCCAAGGATATCTGAATCATACTTTGAGAACCTCTGGATTAGGGAGCAACTAGCGAGGAAACTTCCTCCACCAACAAAAATAATCAACTATTCTGCAGTTTTAAAGGATTTCCTGGAACACTGAGAAATAAACTGACTTGATCAGGGTCGCACAGTTGGCATTAATCTTCTCAATACTGAAGCAAGCTCTCTAACCACAATATCCCTCTTATCACCTCTTACCATCTAACTATTCATCTTGGTTATAGTTTCTTCTTCCTCCTGTGCATCCTTCACACTGTGGACAAAATATTCTGCCTAAAGCACAGCTGTGACTAGTCACCCCCCTGCTTGAAATCCATCAGTGGCTCTCAGTTTTCTCTAAGACAAAATATAGCTTAGCCTGGATTTTAAATCCTTCAACGATCTAGCTCCAACTTAACTTTCTAGCTTTATGTCACCATATTCCCTTTCATACACTCTGTTTCCAAGCCAAAGTGCACTGTTGTTTCAGTTCATAATGCTGTTTTGTGTCTGAACTCATTCAGATTATCCCTTATGTCTCGAATGCATTCCATTTCTAGAACTTTTAAAATTCTTCTCATCTTTCAAGGCTCAACTAAAATTATTATCTCCTCAGTGAAGCCTGATCTTATCAGTTAAAATGTTCTCTCTTTCTTCAAATTTTCCTGGAACCATTCTCTGGATCTTATCTTTGCCCCATCTTGGATTATATTTACCTATATGTTTCTTGTATCTACTCCCCCTTCTCCCACTCCCCAAAAGTTCTTTGAAATCAGTTACGTCTTTAAAAAAAATGTGTGTGTGTGTGTGTGTGTGTGTGTGTGTGTGTGTGTGTGTGTTCTTAGAACCTAGTATGGCATCTTTCATACATAAAGTTTCTTTTTTTAATGACACCATTTCCTTTATTTGTACAAAATAGTGAATAATCATACCCTGGCTGGGAAAAAAGGGTGGTTTTAGCTTTAAAAAGTCCTTCTATCCTGAAGCATCTATTTTGAAGGCTTGGGACTAGCTGCTTTAGCCCCAGTATCTTTGGGGTTTGGACTCGGCAGGCTTAGAAGCCTTAGAATCAGACTTAGCTGCCTTGGGATGGGACTTAGCAGCCTTGGAATCATACTTGGCGACACTGGGGTCAGACTTGGCGACCTTAGCATCAGATTTGGTGGCCTTGGGGCCAGATTTGGTAGCCTTGGGATCTGACTTACCTACCTTGGCAGCAGCCTTGGTAGCCTTGGGGTCAGTGGGTTTGGCAGCCTTGGGGTCAGTGGACTTGGCAGACTTGGGGTCAGTGGTTCTGGCAACCTTAGAGTCAGGCTTTGTGATCCTGGAGCCTGGACGTTTGATGCCAATCCTAGGACCTGGATGTTTGGTAGCCATCTTGTGGCCAGCACATCGGGCACTGACCTTGGGCATCTTGGGCCTGAGGAGCTTGGCTTTGGAGGCCTTGGTGCTCAGGGCCTTGATGGTTTTGGCATTGTTGGCCTGCATCTTCTTCAGCCCCTTCTTGTTTGTGTTTCTTGGCAAAGCGCAAGTTTCTCAGAAACTTGGGGTCAACCCTTTTCAGAGGCTCATATCTCTGTGACCTAGGTTTCTTGATGCCATTTCTGTGCCATTTTCATGATTGGTTGTTGGTGGTATGGTTCTTAGATTTAGCTATCTTTATACTGCAGCCTGTGCTAACAGGTACTCCACTGACTAGAAGAGACCAAAGGGAGAGAGAGAAAGCCATACATAAAATTTCTTGATAAAGAGTTGTTGTAAATTTTTCTGTGGAAGATTCATTTTAAAGTATGTTAGAAAAAGATGACTAGACAGTATCTTCAGATTCTAAGATTCTGTGATTCGGCCATGTGCCCAAGGTCACATGAACAGCAAATAGCAGTCTCTAAGCCACTGAAAAAAGTAGTGCATCTACTATAACATGAAGGATTTGGAGTAAGTGGTTTCTAAAGACACTTCCAGTGCTATGAAGTCCTATGAATGACAGATTCCACAGAACCTTTCTTGCACATTGTACTTTCCGGACACTCCCCCCTCCCCCAAAAGCTACACTTAATTTCCATCTTCAGTCTGAATCACCTCATTTTATGCTTAGATTGCATGTGCATGAGTCTCATGTCTTATTTTAGCACCAGCTTATAGAGCAAGATTCTTTCCAGCTACCTCCCCTACAGTGATCCCCTCCACTCTCTGGAGAAGCAGTTTGTCTTCTGTTGGGGGGAGGGGTGGTTCTGCCTGCCTTCAAGCTATCTATTTCTTTATGATAATGACAAAGACCATAGGAGATGATCGGTCAACTCTAAAATTATTTCCTTTCATATTTACCCATTTAATTAAATGGAGATGAAAAATTAATCCCCAACACTAGAGGAGTCTGAGAATGAAAAGTATCAAGAGTTTTATAATGATATCTCCCGCCAGGCGAATTGGCCCTTTGCTTTATTCCCCAACAGCAGATTATTGTGACTGGCCTGACAAATGTGATTAATATTACTCAGCCAGAGTCTTTGTTCTCAAAGTATCATGTGCCAAAAATGACAGAAATCAAAGGAGATGGGGGCATTTCAGTGACAGTTATTTCCCTGTCATATGAGTGGTTCTTTGTAATTAAAAACAAGCTCATTTACATGGAGAAAAATTAATGACATAAACTTTTTCATTCTCTCCCTTTTTAGCCTTCATTGCTTGTGTTGAGACTAAATAGCTTTTAAAGTGAATGCCCCCCCCATACTGAAAGAAAATATGTAATCCCACTAGATGCATTTTCCATTATGTATTATTATTTTTACTCTCTTGAAACCCACAGCCCTTTCTGGTTGATCCCTTTTTGCTATGCATAAGAAACCCAAGATCCTAAATGTCTCTGGTAGTTGGCAAGGCAATAATAAACTCATGCTCCAAAGTAACCAGAGCACCAGTACCTATGAGAAAAAAGTTGAAAAATTATGTATCTATGTGAACATGAGAAAGTAGGTGTGATTTAAAAAAAAAGTATGAGTGAAAACAAATGATCATGTGAAAATGAAAGATGATCAAAGAATTTATTGGTAGTCTCATGGTGATAAAAGAAAGAGAGGAAAGGTTTGAGTGTAGTCCCTGTGGTGAATGCATGTTAGGACATGACAAGAATAACTAAGGTTTTTGTTTGGATCACTAAAGGGAAAATATTTGCATCATTGCATTAATGATGTCATTGATGCATTTTGGTATTTGAAAGAGAGAGACAGAGAGAAATGGAGATAGATAGAAATAGAGGAAGGGAAAAAGAGAGAGAAAAAGAAAAAAGAAAAGGGTGAAAGACGAAGAGAAAAACAGAACTGGAAAAAGAGAGAGATAAGAGACACAGAGATACATAAAGAGAAACAGAGTCACAAGGAAAAAGAGAAAGACATAAAGTCACAGAGACAGAGAGATGGAAAGAAAAAACAGAGAAAGAGGATCAGAGGGAAAAGTGAAAGAGGAGAGAGAAAGAGAGAGACAGAGACAGAGACAGACAGACAGACTGAGAGAGACAGAGAGAGAGAGGGAGAGAGAGAGAGAGAGAGAGAGAGAGAGAGAGAGAGAGAGAGAGAGAGAGTAGGGGATGATAGAGCTGTAAGAAGCTATGTGGTGATTCTTGACAAGGCAAGAGGCAGGTTTATTGGGGGTATAATAGTAACTATCTTCAACAGGTTCATTACTTCAGGTTCCTGAGACTAACTATAGCCATCAATTATGGTATCTTCCCTTCTGGTACAGTTTGTTCCCTGTGGAGGAAACATCCACATAGCAGCTGTGATGCCACCCACCAACATCCCAATATTGTCAGCTAGCTTAAGTAAACAAGTTGTGTACAATTTGAACCCCCACTCCTACACATAAGTGGAGATGCAGATTTTAGAAACTGTGATTGAGGATGCCTCTTAGGAAGCAACATATTTACAGAAGGAAGGAAGGTTAAATCCAACCCACATGGATTTTGAGGGAATAATTGGTTCATTTACAAAACTCCTCTTTCCATGGCCCTGGAAAGCAGTCACAATAATGACTGGATAAAAATGCTACTTAAGATATCATAAACTTACCCTAGAGGGATTACACTAAAATTAAAGAAGGAATTCTAGAAAAGACACCCTTTTAAATGTTGCCTAAATTGAGTAGGGATGAAGCAGGAAACTGATATTTGCAAGAGCAAATGTCACATTGAAGAAAAGTCCACAGCTTCAGCTCAGTAGCTTCAATTCCACACAACTGATATTAAGTAAGCTCCTAATATGTGCAAGATCTCATGTAAGGCCCTAGGGATAAAAGGCAGGTATGTGTCACAGTGGATAGATTGCTACAGCTGGAGTCCAGAAGACTGAGATCAAATCAAGCCTCAGACCTTACTAGCTTTATGACCTAGGACAAATTATTTAACTTCTATCTGCCTCCTTTTCTTCAACTGCAAAAAGGGGATAATAATAGCACTTCCTCCTTGGGTTTTTATGTGGAGGACGTAAAACAAACAAACAAAAAAACATTTGTACAGTGTTTGGCATATATCAGAAGCTTAATACCTGGAAAATAATTTTTACAACCAATGTCTCTGATAAAGGTCTCATTTCTTTTTTTTAAAGCAATTGGGGTTAAGTAACTTGCTCAAGGTTACACGGCTAGTCATTATTTATGTGTGGATGCTCATTTTCTGAGGCCGGTTTTGATCTCGGGTCATCCCAAGTCCAAGGCCAGCACTCTTACTCACTGCGCCACCTAGCCACCCCTAAAGGTCTCATTTCTAAAATATAGAGGGAACTGAGTCAAATTTACAAGTCATTCCCCAATTGATAAATGATCAAAGGCTGTGAATGGGCAGTTTTCAGAGAAGGAAAATAAAGCTATCTATACTCATGAAAAGATGCTCTAAATCACTATTGATTAGAGAAATGCAAACCAAAACAACTGTGAGGTACCACATCATAACAATCATATTGGCCAAATAACAAAACAGAAAAACTATAAATACTCAAAAATATATGGGAAACTTGAAACACTAACTAGCTTTTGGTAGAGTTGTGAACCATTCTGGAGAGCAATTTGGAATTATACCCAAAGGGCTATAAAAATGTACATACACTTAGACCAAGCAATATTAGTTGTAGAACTGTATTCCAAAGAGATCATAAAAATGGGAAAATGATCCGCATGTACAAAAATATTTATAGCATCTCCTTTTGTGACGGCCAAGAACTAGAAATTGAGGGGGATGCCCACCAATTGGGGAATAGCTGAATGAAATACTATTAATAATATTTCGATTATAGAGTCAAATAATATTTTGAAATAGCTGAATGAAATACTATTGGGCTTGCTATAAGAAATGATGAGCAGACATACTTCAAAAAGACCTGGGAAGACTTATACGAACTGATGCTGAATGAAGTGACAAGAACCAAGAGAACATTGTATGTAGTAATAGTTACACTGTGCAATGACTGACCTTGATAGACTTAGCTTTTCTCAGCAGTGCAAGGACCTGGAACAACCACAGAAAGATTCATGATGGAGCTTGCCATCCATATCCAGAGAAAGAAATATAACATCTGAATGCAGCATCTGAATGAAGCATCCTATTTACTCACCTTCTGGTCATTTTTGTTTTGTTCACAATAGAAACACTTGTAGACAGGTAAAGAAAAATAAGGGCTTAGTGACGGGAACTGTGATAAGCAATTAGGACATCATCAGAACCTTGAAGAGCACACTTGTATTCAACAGGAAAACCTAGTAAACTGTTTCTCTGAGGTGTTGAATAAATATAGTAGTGGAGTAGATCACTCTGTGAAAAGATTGGAAAGGAAGGCAGAGATGAGATTGTGGAAAGCATTATATGCCAGGTAAAGGACCTTGATCTTTACTCTTTAGGCAATAGCACTGAGCTATATTATTACATATAATAATTCTCATATATTACCTGGCAGCTATACGAAAGGTGAGTTTAGGGAATAAGAGAGAAGAGAGATAAAATAAATCCAAAAGCTATTATAAAATTCAAGGTAGATGAGAAAAATAAGTACCTTCACCAGGTTAGTGGAACAAGAATAGAGAAGAGAGTATATATGCACATGATAGTTAAAATTTACAATAACTTAGAATGTAAGAAATATTGATGTGTGTGGAAAGGAGAAGAAAAAAAACTATATATAACACCAAGTTTTCTAAGATGAAAGTTTAAAGGACTGGTGGTGTCACTGACAAAAATAGTGAGGAAAATGAACAGGGTTTAGGAAAAAGATAAATATAAACTCTGTCCAATGCTTCATTTTGCATCAAAGCTCTTGGTTCAAATCACACAAAACTGACTTTACATTTTGTTTAAATCATTGAAAACTCTAAAGATTTAAAAAGGATAAATGTTGGTATGCCAAGGAACTCCTTCCACAATTAAAAACTCGATCCCAGAGGCAGATAGATGGTGCAGTAGATAGAGTACTGGCCCTGAGATCAGCATGACATGAATTCAAATCCAGCTTTAGGTACTTCTTAGTTGTGTGACCCTGGACAAATCTCTTAACCTCAATTGCCTCCAAAAAATCCAATGCCTTCTACAACTTATTGAGTTATGCTGTCCACTTAGAATCTGGTTGTTTCTTTTTTTATAATTGTTTTCTACGGAAATGTGCCTGCTTACTTGGTTATGCTTTACAAAAAGGAAACGAGGAAAAAATATCCAGGATGCTTTGTCAATAGAAAGTATTATCTTGTATTTCTTTTTCTTCTACCTACTATGATTGAACCTGACAATGAGATAATATAAGTTATGTTCAACTTTTGTTCTGGATCTGTAACTGCTGTAATTTCATCTGGACCTGGAGAAATCCATATATAGACATACCTTCTACTAATACAAATTGGCAAGTAGTATATGACCATAGACTTGAGACACCACTTCTCACGGCATGGTCCAAGGACCCAAGGTGTCCCTAAGATCCTTGTAGGAGATCTCTAAGGTCAAATATATTTTCACAATAACACTAAGAGCTTATATGCCCAATAAAATATTTCCTCCTTGTGTGAGGCTAGATTTTCTTTGTATACTGTAAGTTTCAAAACAATGCAACTCTTCTCATTATTTTTTTGTATTTGAAGATACACCTATTTGTCCAAAAGGGTTGTTTTAAAATAACATGCATTGGGCTTATTAGTGATATTTTAATAAATTAATAATTTGTAAAAATTGTCCATTTCAATTTCAACATTAGCAGTGTCATGCTGGCAAATTATTAAAAGTCAACTATACAGGAAAATAATGCATGGATGACACAATTTTAAATCTAACCTTCAGTATTAACAATTTCTCCATAACTTTATTGTCTAGGCAATCAATAAAATAATAAATTGAACCTTGATTTTAAAATTATAAATATAATTGAAGAAAAAATATTAACTGAAGTCTATTCATCTCTCCCCTGATTCATTGCAGGTGTGGATTATTTTCATGGAACATAGTATATAATATCAAACTTTTTTGATATATACATTACTTTTGCTCAACTGTTTGCCCTCCTTTTTAATCTTTTTTATAAGAGATGGCTCTCTTTCAGAGGCATAGAAACATGTAGATGATATAAAAACAAAAGGTAGATTTAATAATAAAATTAAGGCCTCTGTTGCATTCATATAAAAAGAAAATAGACCAAGGAGAAATTATTTAAGAATAATTGAGCTTCCAGGAAGCCATGATCAAAGAAAAAGCCCAGACACCACATTTCCAGAAATTGTCAATGAAAACTGTGCCAATATTAGAGGACCAAATGGTAAAATAGAAATTGAAAGAATCATTTAATCACACTTGAAAGAGATCCCAAAATGAAAATTCCCAAGAATATTATACCCAAATTCCAGAGCTCCAAAGTCAAAGAGAAAATACTTTGAGTAGTTAGAAAGTAACAAATATAGTAGAGTCATACTCAGCATAACATGAGATTTAGCAACTTCCCCATTAAAGGAATGGAAGGCTTGGAGTATGATATTCCAGAAGCAAAAAAGTTGAAATTGCAACCAAGGATAATCTACTCAGCAAAGCAGTATAGTCTTTCATGTATGGGATATGGATATTTTATTAAATAGAGGTCTTCTAAGCATTCCTGATTAAAAGACCAAAGTTGAATAGGAAATCTAACTTTCTAATCTAAGACTCAAGAGAAGCATAAAAAGGTAAACATGAAAGAAAAATCATAAGGCAATAAAGTTAAACTGTTTACCTTACATGTTGCTTCTAAGAATTTTATCAATATTAGGGTAGTTAGAAGGATTCTTCATAGGGGGTTTGGGTGTTCGCCACTGGCAGGGCCCGGCTCTGGGTTTGGGCTCCGCTCTTCTCGAGCCCGTTGTCATCCTCCTGCCCGCTTTCCTCGCCCTCCTCGACCGCAGCTCGAGGGTCCAGAAGTTGCCGCCGTTTGCACGGAGGACCCGGACGAGTTTAAGCGTCTGAGGGTCGGCGCCGCCGCCTCCATCTCAAAGCCTGGGCCCAGCCGCCGCCGCCGCGGTCGCCACCTCCGCGGGGCGGGTAGATGCAGCCGCCGCCAGGTCCGCCACAGCTGTATTCACCTACTAACGGGACTTTACCTTCGTTTCTTCCGCAGACGCTGAAGATCTCAGTGGTTCAATAGCATCCCCAGAAGTCAAACTAAACCTTGGTGGAGACTTCATCAAAGAATCTACAGCAACTACATTTCTGAGACAGAGAGGCTATGGCTGGCTCTTAGAAGTAGAAGATGATGACCCTGAAGATAATAAGCCTCTCTTGGAGGAACTGGACATTGATCTGAAGGATATTTACTACAAAATTCGATGTGTATTGATGCCAATGCCATCACTTGGTTTTAATAGACAAGTGGTGAGGGATAATCCTGATTTTTGGGGCCCTCTAGCAGTTGTTCTTTTCTTCTCAATGATTTCATTATATGGACAGTTCAGGGTGGTTTCATGGATCATAACTATCTGGATATTTGGCTCCCTAACAATTTTCTTATTAGCCAGAGTACTTGGTGGAGAAGTTGCATATGGTCAAGTTCTTGGTGTCATAGGATATTCATTACTTCCCCTCATTGTAATAGCTCCTCTACTTTTGGTGGTTGGATCATTTGACGTTGTATCAACACTAATAAAACTGTTTGGAGTCTTTTGGGCCGCCTACAGTGCTGCTTCCCTATTAGTTGGTGAAGAATTCAAGACAAAGAAGCCTCTCCTGATTTATCCAATTTTTTTACTATACATCTATTTCTTGTCTTTATACACTGGGTCAGATAATTACATTCGATGAACTTCAGTCATCTTTACTGGAACCTTCATTATTGACTCTTACCAAATTAATATTCCTACTTCCATGAACTTGGAAAAAAGAAGGAAAAAGGCCTATGAGGGAAACAGCTCTCACAGATCTGATGTTTTGTATTCTTTAGGAAAGGCATGAAGCCATTGTGGATTTAGAGTTCTGTGAAAAATCAGCTTACTAATTTTATAAACATAGGATGGATAGCAGATTAAAAGTAATAGGAGAGGGGAGAGAGGTTTCTAGAAAACAAAAATATTGAGAAGTACTATAACAGTAGAGTGAGGAAGGAGGCAGAAGAATCAGCAGCATTGTAAAAAAGAACTTTATAGACTTCAGTAGTCCCTGAGGTCACCAGTCTATTACAACACAGTGAAAGTAGTTGAGGTTGATTATAATTAACTTTGCATCAAGAAATGTTAAATTGTGTACAAGAAGAAGACAGGAAAGTAAAGCATTTTAGATACATAGCCATTAAAAATGGCTAAGATGCTTTAGGCAATTAATTTATGTTATCTGAAAAATTGATGTATGTGAAATATATCATTACTAAAAGTTGCCAAGTAAATTGATTTGGTATTGTGCATAAATATCTGAGGTGTTTAAAAAGCACACCTTTTTAAAAAAAGAGTTAGCATTAAGAACAAGAGTAAACGAGCATATTTTCCCATTTTATCAGGCTCAACATAGAATTTTTATATTATGAATACCATGAATAAGGAAATTTGCTTAAATAAAGGATTAGATTGAAGATAGTAAGTACATATTTGTATTAATATTTTAGTAGTGGTACACTGACAAACAGTGAAGTCATTCTGTTTTTCAGCTTTGTGCAGTGTCGTATTGACTTAAGATTATTGATGGATTAGTGTAAGAATTTTTAGATTATGTCTTAGTTGATTTGGGAAAAGTAAGACTAGCCAATATATTTGCACATTATACCTTCTTATTATCAAATCTGCTTTTTCAGATAGTGAACCAAAAAAAAATAATAAGATAACATGTAGGTTTTAGCTTTTTTCTATAAAAATACGTGTTTTACAATGCCTTTTTTATTTGAAGAAGAAAAACCCCTACCATTCATTTTGAATATAATTGTCTTTAGACTTTCACAAGTTTGTACATTTTTAAAGATTGGGTTCATTGCTACATTTTGTCTAATACATTTGACAGCTGTTTTAGTTAATAAAAAATTACTAATTTATTTTTACTTAAAATATATGTAACAATAAAAACAGTAACCTGCATTTATGCAGTTCTTTCAGGTTTTAAGTGCTTTACACAAGTTATTTGATCCTTACAAAAAAATCTGTAAGGTAGGTGCTGTTATCGTTCCCATTTTATGGATAAAGGAAACTGAGGCTGAGAGATTCTGACTTACCTAGAGTCATAGCTACTAGGTATCTGATGAAAAATTTGAACTTAGATTTTCCAAATACCAAGTCTCTTCTATTCTCTGTTCTATTCCCTTCGCTTCCCCAATATGTATGCTATATTATGTTATTATTTTATATGTAAAATCTATAGTATTATTTTTATTCAACTCAATAGCAGAATATTTCTAAACTTACCCTGGATACCATCAATTAAATAAAGATCATTTTTCTTTTACCAGGTTAGTGTACATTTTGGCCAGCCTTATATCTGTGTCTAAAGTCAGTTGGTTTATCATCTTTTTTTTTTTTTTGAGGGGCAGTTGGGGTTAAGTGACTTGCCTGAGGTCACACGGCTAGTTTTTGTGTTAAGTGCACGAGGCCAGATTTTAACTCGGGTCCTCCTGACTCCAGGGCCAGTGCTCTTTTCACTGTGCCACCTAGCCGCCCCGGTTTATCATCTTTTGATTGGCAGACCCTACCTGTGCTATCTCTTCCTTTTATAATCTTGAACAAACCCCTCAGCCCTTATAGGCCTTAGTTTCCTGCTCTAAGAAATGAGGGGTTTGGACTCAGTGATCTCTAAGGTCTCATTCCTACTTTAAATTTTTGATCCTGTGTTTTAGGATTGCTACACAATCTGGTGAGATTGACTCGGCAACAAACTGAGTCCTTGTTTTGGAAATCTCAGTAGTGTTCTGTGAAAGGGTTATTTCAAGCATAGATTCATAGCCATCATATTTCATTCTTCTCTGTTTACCTGAGCTCATAGATATTATCACTTTTTAAAATTTTACTTAGAACTTGAATTTTAAACACTTTTTGTTATGTGGTAAGTACTTAATTAGTGCTAGTTGCTATTTTTTTGAGTAAATGATTAGAATTTGGCTTTTCAGTATAAATCAGTTAGTTAAAGCTTTAGAAATACTGACATCTCTGTAACCATATTTCCCGAATAGGGAATTCTAGATGTGGCTACTACATTTTTAAAACTACGCACACTTTATATTCCTTGTAACAAACCAGCATGAAATCTATTTATGATTTTACTTTGTCTTTTTGCAGATTAGGAAGAGATTAGTATTCCGTGAAAAGAAATGGTAGTTGAACTAGAATCTACTGAAAAGAAGGATTAAAAGTTAATTTGCTACATAAATCATACTCATTTTTGAAATTTTCTTTTGGAAGATAAGTATTTTTAGAATTTATAGTAGCACTGGTTTCTGGAATGTAGTTGTTAAAATGATTACCTCCAAGACTTTATTGATCAGTGGTTTATCTGTAACTAAGCTATAATTTGTGGCAGAGCATATAGTTTTTTTTTTTCTTTTGAGGTATTTAATCTTGAGTTTTGCAAATGCTATGCAAAAAAAAGAAAAGCAATTAAGCATCCTGTCTAAATAGTTTGATATAATTAGAAATGAATATAAAAGCCATGAAATCTATTTCATAAAATTATTTTGAATTAACTTGTTTATAGAATGTATCAAGTTTGTTAATACTTTTGAAACTATGTATACGTTCCTACTTGTAATCATTAACTTTGGAATAAAGCAGTCTTAGGTTTATCAGTATAAAAAAAAAAAAAAGAAGGATTCTTCATAGACAGAGGGCACAGGAGTGAATTAATTATGTTATAATGATGTAAAAAAATGCACGGGTGAGAAAGATGGATGCCCTGAGAGAAGGGGGAAAGGGAGGAGAAATAGGGGAAATTATCTTACATAAAAGAGGTTCACAAGGAAGAACTCTCCCAGTGGAGGGGAAAATGAAAGGGGCAATGCTTGAAACACATTCATATCGAATTGGTTCAAAAATATATACATATGCAAAAATGTGTATATTCAATTCATAAAAGAATCTCTTATCCAACAAGGAGGTAGGAAAGGAAGAGGATAAAAGAGAGTGTGACCAAACATAAAGCAGATAGAATAATTCTGTGGTCAAAGGCAAAATAGACATTAGAGGATGGAATAGATGAAAAGAGAGAAAAGGATAAACAGAATAATATAGGATAGAGGGAAATATACAGCTGGAAAGAGATGAACCTGGGGGGCAGAGCCAAGATGGCGGAGTAGAAATAGCACTTCCAAGGCACTCCAGCCCACACCACTTGCAAACCATGTAAAAGGTGGACTCTGAACAACCTCTGGAGCTCAAGAACCCACAGAACTGCACAGAGAAGCCAACCTCCGACTGAATACAACCCGGTAGCTTGGCAGGGAACATCTAGCATAGCGTGCTGGGAACCAACAGTGCAGCAACCTGAGAGCCAAGTGCAAGCCAGTCTGAGTCCCAGTTTTAGCCCCAGAGCAGCTGGGCAAGCAGCTGGCTGGAGGGACCCCAGAACACCAGCAACTGTGGCGACTCCAGATTTATCAACACAGATATGCGTAGGACAAAGTGAGAGGTTAGTGCCCTATGGACTTTGGGACCAGTATTTGGGGAACATGTCAGCTTCTTCCCCTAGGGGCGAGAAGCAGCTGAAGAGGTGCCAAAAAGACATCATTTTGCACCTTCAGTTGCAGCTTCAGCTCCTGGCCTGTGAACTGTAGGGGGATACAGTGATCAGTCTTGGGGGGTAATCACTCTTGCGTTAACCTCCCTGGATCTGGATTGCAGTGTGCGGTGGAGGTATTGGGGTGGGTATCCAGCTTTCCAGAGCACGTGGAAGCTTTACAGAGGCCACCCAACTAATAGCTCCGGAAGTTGAGTAGACCCCAACATTTGGCACAGAAGCTCCCCTATCTGGTGGAAGAGTCCTAATGTGGCAACAAGCCCAAAAGTTAAATAATTAAGTGGCAACATACCAAGGCAAAGGAAACAAAATAAACAGAAAAATTCAACATTAGAGTCCTATTTGGGGGGCAAAGAGGATCGAAGCATGGAATAGGAGGAGGGCCGTGAGGTCAGAAATCCTGCACCAAACGCCCCAAATCAAAATATGAGTAGCTTACAGGCCATAGAGGACCTTAAGAAGGATTTTAAAAACCAAATAAGAGAAGTGGAGGAAAAATTGGGAAGAGAAATGAGAAGGTTGCAGGAAAAGTATGAAATGAGAGTCAACAGCCTGACTGAGGAAAACAACACCTTAAAAATAGACGAACTCAAATGGCAAAGGAGGCCCAAAAGGGCAATGAGGAGAAGAATGCCTTAAAAACCCGAATTTGCCAGATGGAAAAAGAATCTCAAAAGTTCACTGAGGAGATTCATTCCTTCAGAGTTAGACTGGAGCAAATGGAAGATAATGACTTTATGAGAAATGAAGATGCTGTTAAACAGATCCAAACAAATGAAAGAATAGAAGGCAATGTGAAATATCTCATGGGAAAAACCACTGACCTGGAAAATAGATCCAGGAGAGACAATTTAAAAATTATTGGACTACCTGAAAGCCATGATCAAAGAAAGAACCTAGAAATCACCCTTCAAGAAATTCTCAAGGAAAACTGCCCTGATGTTTTAGATCCAGAGGGGAAAATAGAGGTTGAAAGAATCCACAGATCACCTCCTGAAAAGATCCCAAAAAGAAAACTCCCAGGAATATTATAGCCAGGTTCCAGAATCCCCAGATCAAGGAGAAAATACTCCAAGCAGCCAGGAAGAAACAATTTCAGTATTGTGGAAACAATCAGAATAGCCCAGGACCTGGCAGCTTCTACACTGAGGGATCGAAGGGCATGGAATATGATATTCCAGAGGGCAAAGAACTGGGAATGAACCCAAGGGTCACCTACCCAGCAAAACTGAGTATTTTGTTTCAGGGGAAAATATGGTCATTCAGTGGAATAGAGGACTTTCAAGCATTCTTGAGGAAAAAACCAGAATTGAATAGAAAATTTGACATCCAGACACAAGAAGGAAGAGATGCCTGAGAAGGTAATCAGGGAAAAGAAATCAAAAGGAACTTATCAAAGTTGAACTATTTACATTCCTATATGGAAAAGCAATAACTGTGACTGATGATATCTTTCTCACTATGAAAATAATGGAAGAAGGGGTGTGGTCATACGAATACATATGTGAATGTGTGTGTATATGGCTACAGTTATATATGGATAGAGGGCATAGGTTGATTTTGTTGGGAAGGGAGAGTACTCAAGGGATGAAATTATGAGGTGAGAGAGGAAAGTGGCAAGAGGAGATGGGGAGAGACATGGTAGGGTAAACTATCTCATGTAGGGAAGTGGGTGCAAAGGAGGGGGAGAATAAGGAAGGCTAAAAAGGCAAAACCACATTCACATTGAATTTGGTTCAGGGAGAAAATGACATACATACTAAATGGGATATCTCAACCTGCAGCAGGATAGGGGGAAGGGGGATGAGAGGAGAGATGATGGATGGGAGGGCATCCTTGGGGTGAGGGGAGGTTGGAAGTACCCACTATAGAAGAGGGACAGGATCATGTAGGGAATGGACCAGGTGGGGGGTGGGATGAGTGGGAGGAATTATAAGCAGCCTTGTACAATATATCTACTATGATAATGTTTTGCATAGCTAGACATGTACAACGTATACTGAATTACTTATATCCCAAGAAGGAATGGGTGACAAGGGAGGAAGGAAATGGATCTGAAATTCAAGATCGTAACATTAAATGTTTCAAATATATATATAAATACTATTATTAATACTCTTTTGCCTATAATTGGGAGATAAGATATGCAGGCATTGGGACACAAAGATTCATCTTCCTCTAATGGAAAAGTCGATGGGGGTATGTGAGAAGGTATGGGAGAGAGCAGATTGGAGGAAGTGATATCTTGTGGGACTGCTATTCTGGGAGGTTGGGTAGGGGAATAATGGGGGGAAAATGATTGTAACTCAAAATCTGGCGGAAATGAATGATGTAAAACAGAAGTTAATAAAGTATTTGTTTTAAAAAAAAAAAAAGAAAACTCCCAGGAATATTGTAGCCAGGTTCCAGAATCCCATGTCAGGGAGAAAATACTACAAGCAATGAGGAAGAAACAATTTCAATATTGTGGAAACACGGTCAGAATAGCATAGGACCTGGCAGCTTCTACACTGAGGGATCAAAGGGCATTGAATACGATATCCCAGAGGGCAAAAGAGCTGGGAATGAACCCAAGGGTCACCTACCCAGCAAAACTGAGTATTGTGTTTCAGGGGAAAATGTGGTCATTCAGTGGAATAGAGGACTTTCAAGCACTGGAGGAAAAAAACAGAATTGAATAGAAAATTTGACATGCAGAAGCAAGAAGCAGGCGCTGCCTGAGAAGTTAATCAGGGAAAAGAAATCAAAAGGAACATATCAAAGTTGAACTATTTATATTCCTCTATGGAAAAACAATAACTGTGACTGAGGAAATCTTTCTCACTATGAAAATAATGGAAGAAGGATGTATGGTCATGTTAATACATATGTGAATGTGTGTGTATATGGTTACAGTTATATATGGATAAAGGGCATAGGTTGGATTTTTGGGAAGGGAGGATACTCAAGGGGTGCAGTTTTGAGGTGAGAGAGGAAAGTGGCAAGAGAAGATGGGGAGAGACAGGGTAGGGAAACTATCTCATGTAGAAGAAGCAAGGGGAAGTGGCTGCAAGGGAGGGGGAGAATAGGAAGACAAAAGGCAAAACCACATTCTCATTGAATTTGGTTCAGGGAGAGAATAACATACATACTAGGTGGGACATCTCAACCTACAGGAGAATGGGAGGAAGAGGTAGGAGAGGTGGGATTATGGATGGGAGGGCATCCTTAGGAGGAGGGGAGGTTGGAGTTACCCACTATGGATGAAGGACAGGATCAAGTGGGGAATGGACCAGGTGGGGCGTGGGATGAGTGGGAGGGAATTATAAGCAGCCTTGTACAATATATCTACTATGATAATGCTTTGCATAGCTAGACATGTACAACATATACTGAATTACTTATCTCCCCAGGGGGAATGGGTGACAAGGGAGGAAGGAAATTGATATGAAATTCAAGGTCTTAAGGTTAAATGTTTCAAATCTATATGAATATTATTATTAATACTCTTTTGCTTGTAATTGGGAGATAAGATGTGCAGGCATTGGGACACAAATATTCACCTTCCTCTAATGGAGAGTTTGAAGGGTATGTGGGAGAGGATAGGGGAGAGAGCAGATTGGAGGAAGTGATGTCTTGCAGGACTGCTGTTCTGGGAGGGTGGGTAGGGAAAAAACGGCGGGGGGGAATGATTGTAACTCAAAAATCTGGTGGAAATGAATGATGCAAAACAGAAGTTAATAAACCATTTGTTTAAATAAAAAAAAAAGAAATGATGTGCAGGATGTTTCAGAAAAACCTGAGAAGAATTTTAAGAAGATATACAAACTAGTGACAGAGCCCACTGGAAGACGAAGTATGGCAGAGTCCAGCCCAGGAGGTTGCCCAGTGTGGCCGGACTGGTCGAGCGCAGAGCGCATGGGGTCTGCACAGCCCAGACCTAAGAGCAGACAAGCAGACTACACCAGAGAGAGCAAAAGCCCCAGCCTGCAGACTTACTGAGGACGAATCACAGTCATCTCCCAGATGGGTAGGATCATTGGAGCCAGGTAGGAGAGTTGGGCCCTCAGTGGAAAGAGCTGCTTCTCTAGCTGCATTCGGCCCCCAGCCTGGAAGATTAGAAACTGCCTGCCTGTATAATACAGGGGCTGGAATGGCAAAGCAAATACCAGCTGCTCCAATCCTCCCATCCTTCCTTCATGAAGCAGAAAACCCAAAGATAAGTCTCCCACCCAGATTGAAATCCCAAGTTAATGGAAATAGCCCCAGGCTTGAGAATCTCCAAGAAGGGGTGTAACTGAGTTAGCCAGGAGTCTGAAGAGAAGAGAGGGTGGGGTCCCAACAAGCCCCACCTCTCCTTACCAACAAAAGCCTACTTATAGCCCAGGGGTATAGAGGCAGAAATCTGAAGTGATCAGAGGCACCCACACCTACTCATCTACATCCCTCATTGACTTCCCTGACTTAGCCATAAACTAGGCACCCAGAGGTATTCAAAGTCAAGGATCAGGCCCTAAACTCATAGCCTAAGAAACTAAGAAACAGGAAGTCACAATGGGAAAAAAAGAAGCCGAGAAGGAGAAGGGGAAGGCAAAAAAGTCTATTCGAGCATACTATGCAGGGCAAGAACAACAAAACACACAGGACAATATAGACTCTCTAACCACACCTGAGACCACAGAAGGAAACATGATCTGGTCTCAAGCCCAAATAGCATTCCTGGAGGAGCTTAAGAAAAATTTTAAAGACCAAATCAGGGAGGCAGTGACCAACTAGGAAAAATGTCTCAGTGAAGTAATTGGAGAAAATACCTCCCTATAAAAGGAACTTCAAAAAATAACTGAAGACTGTAATTCAATAAAAATTAGAAACAATCAAATTGAAGCTCAGAACTCTATGATGCAGCAAGAGTCAATCAAACAAAACCAGACGATCGAAAAATTGCAAGAAAATGTAAAATATCTCACTGGAAAAATAACTGACCTAGAGAACAGATCCAGGAGAGACAACCTAAGAATTATTGGTCTACCAGAAACCCATGATGAAAAAAGCAGCCTAGACAACATCCTCCAAGAGATTGTCAAAGAAAACTGTCCTGAGGTCCTGGAATCAGAAGATAAAATAACTATCGACAGAATTCACCGGACTCCTCCTGAGAGAGTTCCCAAGCTGAAAACTCCAAGAAATATAATAGCCAGATTCCAGAACTACAAGATTAAAGAAAAAATTCTACAAGCAGCCAAAAAGAAACAATTCAAATATCAAGGAACTACAGTTAGAATCATACAGGACCTAGCAGCTTCTACATTAAAAGAGCGGAGGGACTGGAATTTGATATTTTGTAGGGCAAGAGAGCTAGGACTACAACCAAGGATTAACTACCCGGCAAAACTGAGCATAATCTTCCAGGCAAGGAGATGGTTGTTTAATGAAATAAGAGACTTCCAGATGTTCATGATGAAAAAGCCAGAGCTCAATGGAAAATTTGATCTCCAATTACAAGACTCAAGAAAGACATAAAAAGGTAAACAAGAGAAACACAGACTCACACATGCATAAGCACACACACCCACACCCACAAACACACACTCATTACTTGGGATGCAACAAGAGCAAAATATTCACATCCCTATATGTGGAGCTGATAACTGTCAATATTCAAAATCTTTATGATTATCATGACCTTCAAAAGGGTTATACTTAGATAGAGGGTGTGGGTATGAATGCACTAACATGATGTTTAAAAAAACACAAAACTATTAAGGGGATCAAAGG
This sequence comes from Gymnobelideus leadbeateri, assembly GCA_011680675.1. Lineage (NCBI taxonomy): Eukaryota > Metazoa > Chordata > Mammalia > Diprotodontia > Petauridae > Gymnobelideus > Gymnobelideus leadbeateri. Next base: position 97,222 of record WOXC01003587.1, read on the forward strand.
TACTGTAATGGGAAAAAGGAAAGGATGAGCTAGGAAAAGGTAAAATATGCCATCTGAAGGGACATTAAAACACACTATAGAAGAGGGGAAAGAAAGAGGGAGAGGAACATCATTTAAACACCATTCTCACTAGTTTTGGTACAAAGAGGGATCAACTTAAATCAGTGAAGTTTAAGAGTTTAATGTGAATAGACACATAAATTCATTAAATAGAGGAAAAGGAGGGAGGGAGAGGAGCAATGTTTGAAATTTACTCTCATTGGTTTGGAATCAAACGGGGAGTAATTCACACTGATAAGTATAAAAACTTACTTCATCCTATAGAAAGCAGAAGGGTAAGGGGGGGTGAAAAAGAGGAGACTAAAGGGGGGATTAGAAGAGACAGAAACAGTAATAAGGGGAGAGGGTAGGTTAAGAAGAGGGATCGATGGGTGGGAACACTGAGGGAGGGGGTGATCAAAAGGGAAAACTTCAAGGAGGGGAAGGAAGAAGGAAGAAACAAAAACATAAACAGGGGAGGGAATAGGATGGAGGGGAAGAGACAGATAGTCATTATTACTGTGAATGGGATGAACTCCCCCATAAAACAGAGGCAGAGAGCAGAATGGATTAAAAACCATAATCCTACAATATGATGTCTACAAGAAACACATTTGAAACAAAGGGATACCCACAGCATAAGGGTAAAAGGTTGGAGTAAAATTTATTATGACTCAGCTAAAGTAAAAAAAGCAGGGGTAGCAATACTTATCTCAGATAAAGCAAAAGCAAAAATAGATCTAATTAAAACAGATAAGGAAGGAAACTATATCCTACTAAAAGGCACCATCGAGAATGAAGCAATATCACTACTTAATATATATGCACCAAGTGGTATAGCATCTAAATTCCTAGAGGAGAAGATAAAGGAATTAGAGAAATAAATAGATAGCAAAACTATACTAGTGGGGGACCTTAATCTTCCCCTCTCTGAACTCGATAAATCTAACCTCAAAATAAACAAGAAAGAAGTTAAGGAGGTGAATAGAATCTTAGAGAGACTAGATATGATGGATCTCTGGAGAAAACTGAATGGGGACAAAAAGGAATTTACTTTCTTCTCAGCAGTGCATGGTACATACTCAAAAATAGACCATGTACTAGGGCATAAAAACCTCACAATCCAGTGCAGAAAGGCAGAAATATTAAGCTCATCATTCTCAGATCATGATGCAATAAAAATTGTATGCAATAAAGGGCCATGGAAAGATAGACTTAAAACTAATTGGAAATTAAACAATTTAATCCTAAAAAATTGGTGGGTCAAACAAGAAATTATAGAAAAAATCAATAATTTCATGCAAGAGAATGATAATAATGAAACAACATACCAAAATTTGTGGGATGCACTAAAGGCAGTTCTCAGAGGAAGTTTTATATCCCTGAGTGCATACTTAATTAAAGCAGAGAGAATCGAGGTCAATGAATTGGACATGCAATTGAAAAAGCTAGAAAAAGAACAAATTGAAAATCCCCAATTAAGTACTAAATTAGAAATACTGAAAACCAAAGGTGAGATTAATAAAATTGAAATTAAGAAAACCATTGAATTAATAAATAAAACTAAGAGCTGGTTTTCTGAAAAAATCAACAAAATTGATAGACCCTTAGTCAATATGATAAAAAAAAAAGAAAGAAGAAAACCAAATTATGAGTATCAAAAATAAAAAGGGTGAATCTACCTCCAATGAAGAGGAAATCAAAAAAATAATGAGGAATTATTTTTCCCAATTGTATGCACATAAATATGACAGTCTTGGGGGCGGAGCCAAGATGGCAGAGTAGAAACAGCGCTTCCAAGCCTCTCTGCCCCCAGATTCCCCACAAACTATGTAAAAAAGGACTGTGAACAACTTCTGGAGCCCCAGCACCCACAGAACGAAACAGAGAAGCTAACCTCCCGCTGAGGACAGCCCTGCAGCCCTGCAGGAAGGCCCAGCACAGCAGTCTGGGAGCCAGCAGAGCGCAGAGCACAGGAGCCGAGCCTAGCCCAGCCGAGCCCAGGTCCGAGTGAGCTGAGGTTTTAGCCCCAGGGCGGCAGGGCCAGCAGCCGGCTGGAGGAACCCCAGAACACCAGGAGCTGTGGCGATTCCAGAATTATCAACATAGACATGCCTAGGACAAAGTAAGAGGTTAGTGTCCTATGGACTTTGGGACCTGTATTGGGGGAATGCGTCAGCTCCCTCCCCTGGGGGCTAGAAGCCGCTGAGGACAAACGCCATTTTGTAGTTTTCAGAGGCAGCTCTGTCTGGCTCCCAGCCTACAAATCGTGGGGAGATCCAGCGATCAGTCTTGGGGGGTAATCGCTCTTGCTTTAACCTCCCTGGATCTGGATTGTGATCTAGGGTGGAAGCTGTGGGTGGGTTTACAGCTTGCCAGAAACGGAAGTTGCCCCCCCACACACGTTCGGGACAAAAATTCCTCTAGCTGGCCTTAAAGCCATAGTGTGGCAACAAGCCCAAAAGTCAAGTAATTAAGTGGCAACATGCAAAGGCAAAGGAAACAGAAAAATGCAACCCTAGACTACTATTTTGGGGGCATAGAGCGGGAAAAGGACTGTGAGGTCCGAAGTCCTGCTCCAAAAGCCCCAGGGGAAAACGTGAGCGGGTTGCAGGCCATAGAGGACCTTAAGATGGACTTTAAAAATCAAATAAGAGAAGTAGAGGAAAAATTAGAAAGAGAAATGAGAAGGATGCAGGAAAAGTATGAAATGAGGGTCAACAGCCTGACTGAGGAAAACAACACCTTAAAAAATAGACTAACTCAAATGGCAAAGGAGGCCCAGAAGGGCAATGAGGAGAAAGAATGCCTTAAAAAGTCAAATTTGCCAGATGGAAAAAGAATCTCAAAAGTTCACTGAGGAGATTCATTCCTTCAGAGTTAGACTGGAGCAAATGGAAGCTAGTGACTTTATGAGAAATGAAGATGCTGTTAAGCAGATCCAAACAAATGGAAGAGTAGAAGGCAATGTGAAATATCTCATGGGAAGAACCACTGACCTGGAAAATAGATCCAGGAGAGACAATTTAAAAATTATTGGACTACCTGAAAGCCATGATCAAGGAAAGAACCTAGAAATCACCCTTCAAGAAATTCTCAAGGAAAACTGCCCTGATGTTTTAGATCCAGAGGGCAAAATAGAGGTTGAAAGAATCCACAGATCACCTCCTGAAAAAGATCCCAAAAAGAAAACTCCCAGGAATATTATAGCCAGGTTCCAGAATCCCCAGATCAAGGAGAAAATACTACAAGCAGCCAGGAAGAAACAATTTCAATATTGTGGATACACAATCAGAATAGCCCAGGACCTGGCAGCTTCTACACTGAGGGATCGAAGGGCATGGAATATGATATTCCAGAGGGCAAAAGAACTGGGAATGAACCCAGGGTCACCTACCCAGCAAAACTGAGTATTTTGTTTCAGGGGAAAATATGGTCATTCAGTGGAATAGAGGACTTTCAAGCATTCTTGAGGAAAAAACCAGAATTGAATAGAAAATTTGACATCCAGACACAAGAGGGAAGAGATGCCTGAGAAGGTAATCAGGGAAAAGAAATCAAGGAACTTATCAAAGTTGAACTATTTACATTCCTATATGGAAAAGCAATAACTGTGACTGATGATATCTTTCTCACTATGAAAATAATGGAAGAAGGGGGTGTGGTCATATGAATACATATGTGAATGTGTGTGTATATGGTTACATTTATATATGGATAGAGGGCATAGGTTGAATTTGTTGGGAAGGGAGAATACTCAAGGGATGAAATTATGAGGTGAGAGACAAAAGGGGCAAGAGGAGATGGGGACAGACAGGGTAGGGTAAACTATCCCATGTAGAAGAAGCAAGGGGAAGTGGTTGTAAAGGAGGGGGAGAATAAGGAAGGCTAAAAAGGCAAAACCACATTCACATTGAATTTGGTTCAGGGAGAAAATGACATACATACTAAATGGGATATCTCAACCTGAAGCAGGATAGGGGGAAGGGGGATGAGAGGAGGGATGATGGATGGGAGGGCATCCTTGCGGGGAGGGAGGTTGGAAGTACCCACTATAGAAGAGGGACAGGATCATGTAGGGAATGGACCAGGTGGGGGGTAGGATGAGTGGGAGGGAATTATAAGCAGCCTTGTACAATATATCTACTATGATAATGTTTTGCATAGCTAGACATATACAACATATACTGAATTACTTATCTCCCCAGAGGGAATGGGTGACAAGGGAGGAAAGAAATGGATCTGAAATTCGAGGTCGTAACATTAAATGTTTCAAATATGTATAAATACTATTATTAATACTCTTTTGCTTGTAATAGGGAGATAAGATGTGCAGGCATTGGGACACAAAGATTCACCTTCCTCTAATGGAAAAGTCGATGAGGGTATGGGAGAGAGCAGATTGGAGGAAGCGATATCTTGTGGGACTACTATTCTGGGAGGTTGGGTAGGGGAATAATGGGGGGAAAATGATTGTAACTCAAAATCTGGCGGAAATGAATGATGTAAAACAGAAGTTAATGAAGCATTTGTTTATAAAAAAAAAATATGACAGTCTTAGTGAAATGGATGAATATTTACAAAATCACAAGTTGCCCAGATTAACTGAAGAGGAAGTGAATTACCTAAATGACCCCATCTCAGAAAAAGAAATCAAACAAGCCATCAAAGAACTCCCTAGGAAAAAATCTCCAGGGCCAGATGGGTTTACTAGTGAATTCCATCAAACATTTAAAGAACAATTGATTCCAATAATCTACAAACTATTTGGGGAAATTAGTGAAGGAGTCCTACCAAACTCTTTCTATGACACAAATATGGTACTGATTCCTAAATCAGGAAGAGATAAAACAGAGAAAGAAAATTATAGACCAATTTCCCTCATGAATTTAGATGCAAAAATTCTAAATAAAATATTAGCCAAAAGACTCCAACAACTCATCACAAAAATAATACACTCTGATCAGGTAGGATCCATTCCAGGAATGCAAGGATGGTTTAATATTAGGAAAACCATCAGTATAATTGAGCACATCAACAATAAAACTAGCAGAAACCACATGATCATCTCAATAGATGCAGAAAAGGCTTTTGACAAAGTACAACACCCATTCCTATTAAAAACACTAGAAAGTATAGGAGTAAATGGAGCCTTCCTCAAAATAGTTGATAGCATCTATTTAAAATCATCAGCAAGTATTATATGCAATGGGGATAAACTAGAAGCCTTTCCAATAAGATCAGGAGTGAAACAAGTGTGTCCACTATCACCCCTCTTATTCAATCTGGTACTAGAAACATTAGCAGTCGCGATTAGAGAAGAAAAAGAAATCAAAGGAATCAAATTAGGTAAAGAAGTGACCAAGCTATCACTCTTCGCAGATGATATGATGATATACCTGGAGAATCCTAGAGAATCAAGTAAAAAACTACGTGAGACAATAAATAAATTTGGCAAAGTTGCAGGATATAAAATAAACCCACATAAGTCCTCAGCATTCCTGTACATCTCTAATGAAACTCAACAGCAAGAGATAGAAAGAGAAATCCCATTTAAAGTCTCTGTAGACATTATAAAATATTTGGGAATCCACTTGCCAAAACAATCCCAGAATCTATATGATCACAACTACAAAACACTTCTCACACAAATAAAAGCAGATCTAAATAGTTGGAAACATATCAATTGCTCATGGCTGGGTCGAGCTAATATAATAAAAAGGACAATTTTACCCAAACTAAACTATATATTTAGTGCCATACCAATCAATTTACCAAAAAACTACTTTCTAGAGTTAGACAAAATAATAACAAAATTTATTTGGAAAAACAAACGGTCTAGAATATCAAGGGAATTAATGAAAAGAAACGACAGGGAAGGTGGACTAGCTATGCCAGATCTTAATCTGTATTATACAGCAGGAGTCATCAAAACTGCTTGGTACTGGCAGAGGTGTAGAGTAATGGATCAATGGAATAGATTAGGTGCAGGAGACCCAGCAGTTAATGAATATAGCAATCTATTGTTCGATAAGCCCAAAGACCCCAGTTTTGGGGATGAGAATGCACTATTTGACAAAAACTGCTGGGGAAACTGGAATACAGTATGGCAGAAACTGGGCATAGATCATTATCTAACACCATATATCAAAATCAAGTCCAAATGGGTGCATGATCTAGGTGTAAAGGATGATACTGTAAGCAATTTGGGAAAGCAAGGAGTAGTTTACCTGACAGATCTGTGGAGAGGGGAAGACTTTAGGACCAAACAAGAATTAGAGAGCATTATAAAATGCAAAATGGATAATTTGGATTACATTAAATTGAAAAGCTTCTGTACAAACAAAGCCAATGTAACCAAGATCAAGAGGGAGGTGGGAAATTGGGAAAGAATTTTTACAGCTTGTGTCTCTGATAAAGGACTCATCTCTAAAATTTATAGAGAATTGAGCCAAATCTATATGAATACAAGTCATTCCCCAATTGATAAGTGGTCAAAGGATATGAACAGGAAATTTTCAGAGAAAGAAATTAAAGATATCTATAAGCATATGAAGAAATGTTCTAAATCACTATTAATTAGAGAAATGCAAATCAAAACAACTCTGAGATACCACATCCCTCCAGTCAGATTGGCTAAGATGACAAAACAAGAAAGTGACAAATGCTGGAGAGGATGTGGACGAATTGGAACACTAATACATTGCTGGTGGAGTTGTGAACTTTTCCAACCATTCTGGAGAGCAATCTGGAATTATGCCCAAAGGATTATAAATAATTTCATATCCTTTGACCCAGCCATACCACTTCTAGGGTTATATCCCAAAGAGATCATAGAAGTGGGAGGAAGACCCATATGTACAAAAATATTTTTAGCAGCCCTTTTTGTGGTTGCAAAGAATTGAAACCTGAAGGGGTGCCCACCAATTGGGGAATGGCTAAACAAGTTGTGGTATATGAATGTAATGGAATATTATTGTGCTATAAGAAATGAAGAGGTGACGGATTTCATAATTATCTGGAGAGACCTATACAAACTGATGCTGAGCGAGAAGAGTAGAATCAGAAGAAATCTGTATACAATCACAGACATACCATATTTGTGATGACCAACTATGACAGACTGGACTCTTTTCAGCAATGCAGTGATATAAGTTAATCCCGAAAGAGTCAAGAAAGTGAGAAATGCGCCATCCAGAGATATAACTAGAAAGAACTGAGCCTGAATCCTGATGGAAGCAAACTAAATGATCTTGTTCTTTTCATTGTTTGGCTTTATTTCTTCCTTACCATCTTTCATCCCACCTAGTACAATACGCCTTTGTAATTGGAATAATGTCTAATATGAATGCATTTGCAGATCATGTACTGGACTATAAGCTGTTGTGTGGGGAGGGAGGAGGGAAGTAAAGGAAATTTGAAAATCAAGGAACTGTGGAATTGAAACTTGTTAACTGAAACTAAACTAATAAATTAATTTAAAAAAAAAGATATACAAAGTAAAGTGAAAAGAAGTGAAAAGAACCAGGAGAACATTGTAACAGTAATATTGTAAGAATGACCAACTGTGAAAGACTTACCTGCTCTAATCAAGATAATGATGCAAGGTGCCCATGACAAAAATTTTTATTTCCTTCCCACCCCCCCAAGAGATAACTGATGAACTCTGAATGCAGAGTAAACATGTTATTTTTATTTTCTATATATTTCTTGGTTTGTGTGTGCATGTTTGTTTTCTTTTGCAACATAGCTAATATGGAAATATATATTGCATGATTTCACATGTATAATCCATATCAAACTGCTTGCCTTATTGAAAAGGAAAGAGGAACAGGAGGGAGAGAATTCGGAACTCAAAATTTTACATGTAGATGGGAAATATTTATTAAAGTAAACAAAAATATGTCAAAAGAAAAAAAGGTTTTATTTCAACTAGAGTATGCTATAATGCATAGATTGCTAAGCTTGGAAGCAGAAAAACATTACTTTGAATCTTGCCTCAGACATTTATTGGGCTCATAAAATTGGGTGAGCCAGTAAACTTTTCAGAGTCTCAGTTTTCTCATCTGCCAACAAGGATAATAATAATACCTATCTCATAGAATTGTTGTGAAGCTCAACTGAGATAATGTATGAGTAAGGGTAAAGTGAATAAGTTTCAAGTAATCAGTCAACCAAAGACTTTAGAATAAATGCAGACAGCCTTTACATCTGGAGGGTATTGCATAAAAATTGTTTAAGTATGCTGGGAAATAGCTAACGAAAAAACTCCTTGGGGAAAAATGCTTTCGGTGTAGGAGAGAAATTAATCTTTGTCCTTGGTCTTTTCCCCACACATGTTCCTTTGATTGGAGTAGGACCTTGTGACCTTTTAAGGATCCAGAGAATTTTGTATCTTCCCTCTTCCTGCAGGTGTCCTATTTGTACCCTTGAATCATCAAATGGCAGTATCTGCACTGAGAGGCAAGAACAGATTAGATGTAGATTCATAACTATATGAGGATCCTGACAAGGAATCTACACTAGGCCTAGGGGGAACTTCTTAAGCATGCCATAAATGGAAGAAAAAGACTTTCAACAACTAAAAGATACACCTTTTCCTTATGCACTCTGAGTTTGAGTGTACTTTCCCTTGGACTCTGTATGTACTTTTAGGAGACTTTTGGAGATAATGCTTTGTACCAATTATTTTTACTATGCCACCTAACAGCTACTTAAGGCTGACTGACTAAAATGATTCTTAATTTATAATTGGGGGGAAGCACATCATTGGGGCATTAAATGTAATTATCCCAGATACAGTGTTGACCAACTAGAATTCTTAGGAAGGAATGCTCCAAATCACTAATGAAAAAAGAAATGAAAATTAAACAACCCTGAGATTTCACCTAATACTCAAAAAACTGGAAAAAATGACAACAAATGGAAGTAAATTGAAAGGACTGGGGTGAAAATAAGTACACTAAAGCATAACTGGTTTAGTTTTGAATCAGTGCAACTGTTTTTGAAAGCAATTTTGGATTATACTAATAAATATACCAAGTATTTAAATATAACTTAAAATTTAAATAAGATATTTCTACACTTTGACCCAGAGATTCCACTATTAATTATATATCCCAAGATACCATTAATAAAAGGAAAGTCCCCAATACACTAAAATATTTATAGCAGCATTCTTTGTTAAAACAATTATTTGGAAATAAAGTAGATGCCCATACATTGATATTAGCTAAACAAACTTTGATGTTTGAATGTAGTGTGATATTATTGTGGTATAAGAAATGATTAAATATGATGAATAAAAGAAAAATAGAAGGATTTGCATGGACCAGTGAAGTACACAGATCCAAGAAAATAGCAAAGTGACTAAAACAATGGAGATGGAAATAACAACAATCATAAAACCATTGGAAGTGAATGTCAAAAAATTGGCATTCAAAAAAAATGAACAAGTTGGTGCCCAAGAAGTGATATGAGAAAACACTTCTTACTCTTTTGGAATAGTACATTGTTGTGAAACATTGAATGTAATTTCAGGTTTGTTTTAATATATTTATGGATTTTGCTAATTATTTTTCTACTTCCTTTTTTATTTAAAAATATCTTTTGCTATAGGGGATAAATCTCTGGGATTAGGATGTAGAGAAAATTTTGGTGATGTAAAAAAAGATACCCACAAAATTCTATGAAGTATGAATAGTAAGAACTAGTTGATGTTACCACTAGTACTTAAAGAACAAACCTTTGCCCAGGTTTTTGGCTAGCTACAGACAAAGTACTAACCTCTGTAAGGTCCAGTTCTATTTCTATAATCTTTTATTCCCTTTCTTTTCATTTTTCTCCTCCTCTGTCCTTTCAAATAAAATATCTTCACCTTCTTGTTTCTTCTCTTGAGCCAAATCTGTTTTAGAAAAGGGAACCTAAAAAGGGACCTCAAAGTCCAAGTCCAACCATTTCATTTTGTTCCTAATAAAATTGGGGCCAAGGAATGTTAAGGAATATATTTAAGGTCATAAAGGAAGCAACCATTTATTCCTCGGTTTGAATTTAAAGCAAGCTGTAACTTTTCCTCAGATAATTGCATTTTGACACTTCCCTCTAATTGTGGAATAAAATACTTTTCCAATTGAAAGAATTTGCTACATCAGAACCTGAGAAAGTGGATTTTTTGAGAAGCTAGTCACTTCTATTGCCCAGTCATAAAAACACACAGACACCCACTGCTATACCCCAGTAATTAAATTTGTGCCTTAATAAATGTGCTTTTTGAGGATGATAATAACATCAACTGGGAAGACATCATCACTTTCTTGGGACAGGACTCCTACAGTTAGGAGTGTGCTGGAGCCAGGTCAAACCTGCTCAAGAAAGTCAATTATTAAGACAGAACCAAGAAGGTAGAGAAAAGGAACAACTTGCCTGAGCTCCCCCCAAACCCTTCTAAAAACTATAAATAATGTCTCAAAACAAATTCTGAAGTGAGAGAACAAATAAAAGGATGGAGGGAAATTATTTTCTAGCCCAAAACAACTTAAAAGATCAGCAGGAAAGATGTATCACCCTGGGGTGAGAGTGGAGTGAAATCCAGTGCAGGCTGCACCAGCACAGATAGGTCCCCAGAAAACCAGGAGCAGGCCTTGGGAGAGTCTGAATCAGTAGTGGCAGTGGCTGCTTCCAGGGCTCCCAGCCCACAGATGGTAAGGGGATCAGAAAACAGGTCTGGAGATTTACTGACACTAGGGCAGAACTCAGTTGCATTGCTCATACTCAGATCCAAGTGTCTGTCCAAAGGCAAGGAGAAGACCTAGTACATCAGAACTTACAGCTGCAATAGATCAGGGACCCTGATCACAGTTTCAGCACAGATTAGAGTGTCCATGTCACTCACAAACCAGTGTACAGGTCAGGAGAATAGTAAATACGCTTCTCAAATCATACCACCTTGGAATGACTGAAAACTTATAGATCCCGTCAAGATGGTGGAGCAAAAGCAGAAACTTGCTTGAGCTCGAGCACCAACCACCTCCAATACCTCTAAAAATGACTCTAAAAAATTTTAGAGCTACAGAATCCACAAAAAGACAGGGTGAAATAAATCTCCAGCTTAGGAGAGCTTGGATGGCTGTAATGGCAAGCAAAGAAGCACTTAGCACCTTGTTTCAGCTTCTTAAGTATTTAGCACTTTGTTTGAGCCCATTGTAATTTGAAGGTGGGAGGAACTTGTTGACACAATAGGAAGGGTGGGACAGGAAAGAGAATCACCATATAGAAGGGGAAACCCAAGCTGGGAAAGAGCATAACTGGGAGGAAGCATGGCTGTACTCTGTCTGTTTTGATGTTACTTTGTCAGATCTATCAGCTGATGTTTTTGCTGTTACAGAAGCCCTAGGACCTTACTGCTGGCACTGAAAGAGGATTTCCTTGTTGTCTTTTTACAGAAGTCCTAGTAGAGCATGTTTTCAGAGGTCCTGGGACTACACTGATGATTCTTGTTGATTTTTCAGACCTTGTTTATGGGTCTGTGTTGATTTCACAGGCAGAAAGTGAATTGATGATGGTGCTGGCAATGTGCATGAAAGTTGTCGTGCCTTTGTTAAGCTTTGTCTTCCCAGAAACAAAATTATATAGGGCTTGAGGTAGACTGGACACTGTGAGTTTCAATATGGAATGGAAGCTGGATGAGGAACTGGATGAGGAGATGAGAGCTGCCTGCCTGTGAATCCAGGTGACAGTTGGGTAGATCCAGGGAGCTGGAATCATGGAAGAAGAACCATGGAATTTGGGAGCCAGTTTTTTGTAAAGATGAAAAAACCTCTTCTTGGGTACTTAGTGCTGACTAACAAGATCATGATTTACTGTTGATCTAGGGGTGGGAGAACTTTGTACTCCTACCTTATACCCCTTAAGGATGATTGAGTTAAAGATGTTTGGAAAATAATCAACAATCAAGAAGAAAGATGATTTTTTGACTAAGAAATTAGGACAATGTGACCTTGGGGTAGGAAACCATAGACCTTTGTACTTTGTGCCCCTTAAGGATGATTGCTCCTTAAGGATGATGGGGTTAAGGACTTACTGAATGATATCTTTTGTTTAAAACTATGTGGCCACTTTAGTGATAAGTTGTTATGTTATATGATTGTGAATTTTGTACTTTAGTTTCTGTGAATGATTTGCTTTAGTTTACTGCTGAATACATAGAGAGTATATCACTATAGTATGTGATCAGAACGTTAGAACTAGTCAAAGCAGCAGTCCTCTGGAAAGCAAAGACAAGCAGCTGAACTGAATCACTGGCAGCTGTAGCTGTTTCCAGACTTCTTAATCCATAAACACCAAAGAAAAAGTAAAAGGTTAGTGGAGACCTGGGTGAGAGAAGACTGCAATTTGGCCCCTGCAACTGGGGCAGTGGAGGTGACAGTGGCAGCAGTGGCAATGCCAGCAGCAGCAATAGTTGTTTTCAGGGATCCAGGCCCAAAGATAGTTGGGGAACCAAGAGGCTGATAAGAGGGCAATTGCAGGAATCTCTTTTCTGGTGCTGAGGCAGTATTCTCTTACTTTGCCTCACTTGGATTGGGGTAATAAACTTGGGTGGTGGTCCTGGGGTGAGGAAGAGTGATGATGTGACAGAGCTTGTTAAGGTTGTTGGAGAAGCAGTGCTTTTCATAGTTCTGACATGGGCTCCCAGAAGAGGCTCTGACAAGAGTCGTGCAAAACCCCGGAAATTTGGAACACAGCACTCTACTTGGGAAGCAGAGTTCTGCCATGGCAAATATCTCAAAAGTCAAGTAATTGGGGGAGAAATGAGCAATCAGAATAGTGAATCATTCTTTGGTAACAAAGAAGATCAAAATATAAAACCAGAAGAATACAACAAAGTCAAAACTCCTGCATCAAAAGCCTCTAAGAAAAATGTAAATTGGTCACAGGTCATGGAAGAGCTCAAAAAAGGAGTTTGAAAATCAAGTAAGAGAAGTGGAGGAAAAAATGGGAACATAAATGAGAGTGATGCAAGAAAATGGTGAAAAACAAGTCGACAGCTTGCTTAAGGAGATCCCCCCAAATACTAAAGAAAATAACACCTTAAAAATAGAATAACTCAAATGGCAAAAGAGGTCCAAAAAGCCAATGAGGAGAAGAATGTCTTAAAAAGCAGATTTGGCCAGATGGAAAAGGAATTTCAAAAGCTCACTGAAGAAGAGTTCTTTCAAAATAAGACTGGAGGAAATGGAAACTAATGACTTCATGGGAAATCAAGATATTATAAAAGAGATCCAAAAGAATGAAAAAATAGAAAGCAAAGTTAAATTTCCCATTGGAAAAACCACTGATCTGAAAATAGATCCAGGAAAGATAATTTTAAAGGTATTGGAATACCTGAAAATCATAATTGAAAAGAGCCTAGATATCATCTTTCAAGAAATTCTCAAGGAAAAATGCCCTGATATGCTAGAACCAGAGGGTAAAATAGAAATTGAAAGAATTCACCTCTTGAAAAAGATCCCAAAAAGAAAACTCCTAGGTATATTATAGCCAAATTCCAGAGTTCCCATGTCAAGGGGAAAATATTACGTGCTGTAAAGAAGAAACAATTTGATATTGTGGAAACACAATCATGATAACACAAGATCTAGCAGTTTCTACATGAAGGAACTGAAGGACTTCTAATATGTTATCCCAGAGCTCAAAGGAGCTAGGACTAAAACCAAGAATCATCTACCCAGAAAAACTGAGTCTAATATTTCAGGGGAAAATATAGATATTCAATGAAATAGAGGCCTTTTAAACATTCTTGGTGACAACACCAGAGCTGAAAAGAAAATTCGATTTTCAAATACAAGAAGTAAAAGAAGCATGAAAAAATAAATAGGAAAGAGAAATCATAAGGAATTTATTAAAGCTGTACCGTGTACATTCCTACATGGAAAGATGGTATATGCAACTTTTGATGCTTTTCTCAGTATTAGAATAGTTGAAGGGAATGTGTGTGTGTATGTGTGTGTATGTATATGTATTTATAGGTGGGCGTAGGTGTGTTTATATGTGTATGTGCATGTGTGTGACGGGATGATATCTAAAAAATGAAATTAAGAGGTGAGAGAAATATATTGGGATAAGGAGAAAGGAAGAGATAGAATATGGTAAATTATCTCACATAAAGGAGGCAAGAGAAAGTTATTACAACATAATGGAAGAGCAGGGAGGTGAAAAGGAAATGAGTCAACCTTACTCATATTTGGCTTAAGGAGGGAGTAACATACACACTCAACTGTGTATCTTACCCTTCAGGAAAGTAGGGTTGAAGGGGATGAAAGGGTGGAATAATAGAAGGGAGGGCAGATTGGGAGAGGGGGTAGGAAGAAGCAAACACGTTTGAAAAGGGACAGAGTCGAAGAAGACAATAGAATAAATAGGGTGGCAGTGTAGGATGGATGGAAATATAGTTAGTCTTTCATAATATAACCACTATGGAAATGTTTTGAATAACTATACATATATAATGGATATTGAATTGCTTGTCTCCCCAACTGGGATGGGTGAAGAGGGAAGAAGGGAGAGAATCTGGAACTCAAAATTTTAAAAACAAATGTTAAAAAATTTTTTGTTACATGCAACCAAGGAATAAGATATAAAGGCAATGGGGTATAGAAATCTACTTTATGCTACAGGAAAGTAAGGGGTAATGGGAGGCATGGGGGGCGGAATATATGAGAGCAAAGACTGAGGGAATAGGTGATCAGTATACTTGGGGTGGGTATAGGGAAGACATGGAGAGAAAAGTTGGAACTCGGAATCTTGTGGAAATGAATGTTGAAAACTAAAAATAAATAAATTCTGGAATAAAACCTTAGAGGTCCCTAGAAGTATCGCTGAAAATATATGCACAAAACCCCTGGAGCTTGGGACACTGAGCCTTAAACCTTGGAAGTAGAGCCCAACTTTTAACAGAGATAAAAGTCACGTAATAGGCTGCAGAAATGAGCAAACAGCAGAAAATATATTCTGACTGTAGAAAGTTACTATGGTGATAAGGAAGATCAAAACATGCACTGAAAAGAAGGTGACAAAATCCAAACACCTACAACCAAGCCTCACAGAGAAATATGAATCGGTCACAGGCCTGAAATAGTTCAAAAGGATTTTTAAGATCAAGTAAGAGAGGTAGAGGAAAAATTGAGTAGAGAAATGAAAGTGATGAAAGAAAATCATGAAAAAATAGCTTGAAGAGAAGGCAAAAAATACTGAAGAAAATGACATCTTAAAGAACAGAATAGGTTAAATGGTAAATTAAAAAGATACAAAAGTCCAATGAAGAGAAAAATGTCTTGAAAAGCAGAATGGGCCAATGGGAAAAGAGGCACAAAAATTTACTGAAGAAAAGAGATCTTTTAAAAGTGGAATTAGACAAATGGAAAAAGAGATACAAAGGCTCACTAAATAAATTCATTCCTTAAAAATTACTATTGGCAATTGAATAGAATTGGAAGCTAATGACTGTATGAGACATCAGAATCAATCAAACAAAATTAAAAAAGATGAATAAAATGTGAAATCTCTCACTGGAAAAATAAGTGACCTGGAAAATAGATTTAAGAGACCTAATTTCACAATTATTGGACTACCTGAAATACATGATGAGAAAAAAAAAGATCCTAGACATCATGATTTAAGTAACTATCAAGGAAAACTGCACTTATATTCTGGAATGAGAGGGTGAAATAAAAATGGAACAAATCCACTGATCATATCTTGAAAGAGATCCCAAAATGAAAACTGCTAGAAATATTATGGTCAAATTCCAGAGCTTCCAACTTAGGGAGAAAATATTGTAAACGCTCAGAAATAATTCAAATATCATTGAGCCATAGTCAGGATAACACAAGACTTTGCACCTTCTGCACTAAAGAATTGTAGGGCTTGAAATATGATATACAGGAGGCCAAAGGAGCTAAGATTACAACCAAGAATGACCCACCCAGAAAAATGGATTATGATCCTTCAGGAGGAAAGCTGGACATTGATTGAATAGAGGATATTGAAACAATCTTGATGAAAAGGCCAGAGCTGAATAGGAATTTGATTTTTAAATATAAGATTTAAAAGAATATAAAAAGGTAAATAAGAAAGGGAAATCATGAGGGCAGAGCCAAGATGGCAGAAAGGAAGCAGTGACTTTGCTAAGATCCTCCCTCACTAAACCTTATAAAGTGAATCTGAACAGATTCTGGAGTGACAAAATCCACTTGGAGACAGAGCATGGCAGAATCCAGGCCAGGAAAGTGCCCAGTGCATCCAGACAGGGCGAGCAGAGAGCATGTCGGGTCTGCACAGCTCAGACTTAAGAGCAGACAAGCAGACTACACCAGAGAGAGAAGAAGCCCCAGCCTGCAGAATTACCAAGGACGAATCACAGTCATCTCACCTTCATCTCATAAGGGGACAGGAGAAATCATTGGAGCCAGGTAGGAGAGTTGGGCCCCCAGTGGAGACAGCAGCTTCTCCTGCAGCAATCAGCCCCCAGCCTGGAAGTTTAGAAATTGCCTGTATAATACAGGCTAGAATGGCAAAGTAAATTCTAGTTGCTCCAATCCTCCCATCCCTCCTTCATGAAGTAGAAAACCCAAAGATAACTCTCCCACCCAGATTGAAATACCAAGTTAGTGGAAATAGCATCAGGCTTGGGAGTCAACAAGAAGGGGTATAACTGAGATAGCCAGGAGTTTGAAGAGAAGAGAGGGAGGGGTCCCAAGAAGTCCCAACTCACCTGACCAACAAAAGCCTGCTTATAGTACAGGGGCATAGAGGCAGAAATCTGAAGTGGTCAGATTGATCCACTTACATAGAGTACTCTGTGCGAATCTACATTCCTCTCTGAGATTCCTGCCTTAGCCACAAACTAGACACCCAGAGGCTACAGCACTCAAAGTCAATGAACAGGCCGTTAGCTCACAGCCTGAGAAAATAAGAAATAGGAAATCACAGTGGGAAGGAAGGAAGCTGAAAAGGAGAAGGGGAAGGCAAGAAAATTGATGTAGGACAAGAACAAGCAAATACACAGGACAATATGGACTCTCTATCCACACCTGAGACCACAGAAGGAAATACTAACTGGTCTCCAGCCCAAATAGCATTCTTGGACGAGCTTAAGAAAGATTGTAAAGACCAAATCAGGGAGTCAGTGACCAACGTGGAAAAAAGTTTAACTGAAGAAAACAAATACTTAAAAAGTAAAATTAGTGAAGTAATTGGAGAAAATACCTCCCTAAAAAAAGGACCATCAAAAACTAACCAAAGACTATAATTCGCTAAAAATTAGAATCAATCAAATTGAAACTCAGAACTCTATGATGCACCAAGAGTCAATCAAACAAAACAAAACAATTGAAAAATTGGAAGAAAATGTAAAATATCACACTGGAAAAACAACTGACCTAGAGAACATATCCAGGAGAATTATTGGTCTACCAGATAGCCATGATGAAAAAAGCAGTCTAGACAACATCCTCCAAGAGATTGTCAAAGAAAACTGTCCTGAGGTCCTGGAATCAGAAGATGAAATAGGTATTGAAATAATTCACCAGTCTGCTCCTGAAAGAGATCCCAAATTGAAAATTCCAAGAAATATAATAGCCAAATTCCAGAATTAGGAGATTAAGGGAAAAAATCTCCAAGCAGCCAAAAAGAAATAATTAAAATATCCCAGAACTACAGTTAAGAATACATGGGACCTTTGGGGTGGCTAGGTGGCACAGTGAATAGAGTGCCGGCCCAGGAGTCAGAAGGACCTGAGGTCGGAGCCAGCCTCAGACAGTTAATCCAGACAAACAAAAACCTAGCCGTGTAACCTTGGGCAAGTTACTTAACCCCAATTGCCCTAAAGGGGTGGCTAGGTGGCACAGTGAGTAAGAGCGCCGGCATCGGAGTTGGGATGACCCGAGATCAGATCCGGCCTCAGAAAATGAGCACCCACACATAAATAATCACTAGCCGTGTAACCTTGAGCAAATTACTTAACCCCAATTGCTTTAAAAAAAAAAAAAAAGATTACATGGGACCGGGGTGGAGCCAAGATGGCAGAGTAGAAACAGCTAGTCCAAGCCACTTGCCCCCCAGATCACCTCCAAGCTATGTAAAAGGGGACTCTGAACAACTTCTGGAGGCCCAGAACCCACAGAACGACAGAGAGAAGCTAGCATCCCGCTGCGGACAGCCCAGCAGCCCTGCAGGAAGGACAAGAGCAGCTCTTTGGGAGCCGGGCAACTCAGCACCCACTGCGCAGTGATCTGATCACAGGTCCGAGGACAGGTCATCCTGACTCGCGATTTTAACCCCAGGGCAGCCGGGACAACAGCAGGCTGGAGGAACATCAGAACACCAGCAGCTGTGGCGACTCCAGAATTATCAATATAGACATGCCTAGGAAAAAGTGAGAGGTTAGTGCCCTATGGACTTTGGGACCAGTATTTGGGGAATGCTTCAGTTTCCTCCCCTGGGGCCTAGAAGCCACTGAGGAGACACGCCATTTTGTAGTTTTCAGAGGCAGCTCTAGCTCCTGGCCTGCGAACTGTAGGGAGACACAGCAATAAGTCTTGGGGGGTAATCGATCTTGTCTTAACCTACCTGGATCTGGATTGTTATCTGGGGTGAAGGTCTTAGGTGGGTTTCTAGCGTGCCAGAAACGGAAGTTGTCCCCCCACATGTTGGGGCGAAAGTTCCCCGAGTGTGGAGCCAAAGACATAGTGTGGCAAAAAGCCCAAAAGTCAAGGAATTAAGTGGCAACATACCAAGGAAAAGGAAACAAATTAAACAGAAAAAGGCAACCTTAGACTCCTACTTTGGGGGCAAGAAGATCAAAGCATAAAACAGGAGGACGGCTGTGACATCAGAAATCCTTCTCTAAAAGCCCCAAAGGAAAACATGAGCGGGTTACAGGACATAGAGGACCTTAAGAAGGACTTTAAATATCAAATAAGAGAAGTAGAGGAAAAATTGGAAAGAGAAATGAGAAGGATGCAGGAAACGTATGAAATGAGGGTCAACAGCCTGACTGAGGAAAACAACACCATAAAAAATAGACTAACTCAAACGGCAAAGGAGACCCAAAAGGGCAATGAGGAGAAGAATGCCTTAAAAAGTCGAATTTGCCAGATGGAAAAAGGATCTCAAAAGTTCACTGAGGAGATTCATTCCTTCAGAGTTAGACTGGAGGAAATGGAAGCTAGTGACTTTATGAGAAATCAAGATACTGTTAAGCAGATCCAAACAAACGAAAGATTAGAAGGCAATGTGAAATATCTCATGGGAAAAACCACTGACCTGGAGAATAGATCCAGGAGAGACAATTTAAAAATTATCGGACTACCTGAAAGCCATGATCAAGGAAAGAACCTAGAAATCACCCTTCAAGAAATTCTCAAGGAAAACTGCCTGATGTTTTAGATCCAGAGGGCAAAATAGAGGTTGAAAGAATCCACAGATCACCTCCTGAAAAAGATCCCAAAAAGAAAACTCCCAGAAATATTATAGCCAGGTTCCAGAATCCCCAGATCAAGGAGAAAATACTACAAGCAGCCAGGAAGAAACAATTTCAATATTGTGGAAACACAATCAGAATAGCCCAGGACCTGGCAGCTTCTACACTGAGGGATCGAAGGGCATGGAATATGATATTCCAGAGGGCAAAAAGAACTGGGAATGAACCCAAGGGTCACCTACCCAGCAAAA